>CADEPD010025209.1:0-12134 GCA_902829195.1 Fraxinus dipetala | reverse complement strand
AGTTTGTGTTTAATTTTAAGGAAATGGCGGCAATGAAATGCGTGGGATCTCTAAAGGAATCCGATCTGAAGGGCAAGAGAGTGTTCGTGAGAGTGGACCTCAACGTGCCGTTGGATGATAACTTTAACATCACAGATGATACCAGAATCAGAGCCGCCGTACCAACAATCAACTACTTGATTGGTTATGGCGCTAAAGTCGTCCTCTCTTCTCACCTTGTATGTGTTCTATTAACAGTAAAATTCTATCAAATAGATTAAAACGAGTGATAGTTTTTGTTCAATTAATTACCAAATTGATCAACTTGGATATAATATGTGGTTTAATTATTAATATTTTGCTTCTACCCACTTTATCAGATTGGAAATGCATTGCTATAACTTACAATACGTTACTGCATGGTTTGGGTTTTTATGTACTTTTTGTTTTTTAAGTCTTTCTTATAGATTGATTGAGTAATTGATTGGGATCTTTGCTATATTGCGTGGTTATTTATCGGAGGTTCTTGTATGTTTGATGTTGTTTAATATACTAAAGAAGTACTATTATTAAGAATTTGCAAACTTCTGATGTCTATTTCACTCCATGCTTTGCTGGAGTGGTTAATAGTTGTTTTCCGATGCAAACGAATTTCCATTTGCCTGAGTTCTGGCTAATTGTGCTTTGTGACTTATCATTATTTTTTTTTAGCGAGCTCCGGTCTTTTTGTTTGCCACAGTTTGTTGTTATTCGGGCCCATGTTTCATTAATTAGTTTTATAGTCGTTGATAAGGAGGTGTGTGTTGTCCAAAAATTTTGGATTTCAGGGACGTCCAAAAGGTGTCACACCAAAATACAGTTTGAAGCCTCTCGTGCCTAGACTCTCTGAATTGCTTGGAGTTGAGGTTCGTTAACAAGTTGACTTTCATGTACAGTAATTTTTCTTGTAATTGCCGTCAGTTTCTTGGTAGATGAAGATTCTTTACTTATCTGGTTTCTGGGGAATCAATAGGTCAAGATGGCGAATGACTGTATTGGCGAAGAAGTAGAGAAGTTGGTGGCTGAAATCCCAGAAGGCGGTGTTCTGCTTCTGGAGAATGTTAGGTTCTACAAAGAAGAAGAGAAGAATGATCCTGAGTTTGCGAAGAAGCTCGCGTCCTTCGCAGACTTGTATGTTAATGATGCATTTGGAACTGCACATAGGGCTCATGCTTCCACTGAGGGAGTGGCCAAGTATTTGAAACCTTCTGTTGCTGGATTCCTTATGCAGAAGGTTAGCGGATACTTTAGATGTTGAAGTTATGTATTATGTATCTGGTCAAAAGATTGCTCCTTTGAATGTTTTGCTGTGCATGAAGTCGGCATTTTGAACTGCAAAGTACCTTTATTTGTTCATAGACTTCAGAATTTTATGACTTGTCAAGTGTTATTAAAATGTCTAACTCAGTGGTTGGCACTTATTGCATCACTGACCATTTGTTTATTGCATTATGGTTGTTGAATTTCATACTTGTGTGGTTGGATTGCATTTTTCTTGAATCTCAGGAGCTTGACTACTTGGTTGGGGCTGTGGCAAAACCAAAGAAGCCATTTGCTGCAATTGTTGGTGGCGCAAAGGTATCCTCTAAAATAGGCGTGATTGAGTCATTGTTAGAGACGGTTGACATCCTCATTCTCGGTGGAGGAATGATCTTTACTTTCTATAAAGCCCAAGGGCATGCCGTGGGATCTTCACTTGTGGAGGAGGACAAGCTTAGTCTTGCTACATCACTCATGGAGAAGGCCAAGGCTAAGGGGCTGTCTCTCTTGCTACCTTCTGACGTTGTTGTTGCTGACAAATTTGCCGCTGATGCAAACAGCAAGGTAGGTATTTCCACTCATTGGTATTTTGATAATGTTTTTGAGCTCTAGAGGAGCCTTGTAACTTTGACTTTGTCCAAGCTTTTTGAATAGCTTAAATTTCACTTGCTATAGTTCTGAAATAACTCAGTGGCTAGCTAATGAGATAAATTACTTTGGTGCTACATATTTATATGGAGAAAGATGGGAATGATTGCAGCCCCCAACAAGCTGATTTTTGCCTCAAGAGTTCTTTACAGTAGTTACTGAAGTGTTACTTTAACATCTCTGCAGGTTGTTCCAGCATCTGGAATTCCTGATGGCTGGATGGGATTAGATATTGGACCTGAAACTATCAAGTCGTTTGGGGAAGCTCTAGCTACTACTAAAACAGTCATCTGGAATGGACCCATGGGTGTTTTTGAATTTGACAAGTTTGCCACAGGGACAGAGGTATAGTAGATAATGAGATAACTCATAACTGTAGATCATCTCTATTTTTTGTAGTGTTTTACTTGGATATTTGAAATCAAGTGCATGAATTGTTTATTCTTTTCCAGGCTATAGCTAAGAAATTGGCAGAGCTTAGTGGAAAGGGAGCGACAACAATCATCGGAGGCGGTGACTCTGTTGCGGCTGTTGAAAAGGTTGGGCTGGCCGACAAGATGAGCCATATCTCGACTGGAGGTGGTGCCAGCTTGGAGCTTCTCGAGGGGAAACCCTTACCTGGTGTTCTTGCCCTCAATGATGCTTGAGTAGAGTTTTTCTTTGTCATGACTGGTTTCCTACCAGAGCGGAAAATGTAGAGCTGGTCTAGTAGATTATAATTCGCATTTGAATTTTGAATGATTATTTCTGTGGGCAGGTCTTGTATGCACTGCTGCTGAACTAAAATTTTTCTCGTTTTTGATAATAGTCCATCTTTTGTTTATATTGGATGGTTTCATTTGTTTCCTCCCACGTTGATTGGGAAATGCAGGCGCCTCCCTGTCTAATGAATCTTTGTTGATTTTGACGGATTGCCTCAGCTTAGCAATAAAATGTATAATCTGTTGGTTGGGAAATGTTTTCCTATAATCTTTTTGTCCTTTTTACCATGTTGCATTAGAAATTGTTGGAATGCAAACATCTCGAAATCTGTTCGAGTCAGATTACTAGTTGAAAACATCAGGCCTATTTTAAATAGAGGAGCTGCTATCAGCAGATCATGATTCATTGTTCTGCGGGTTATCCATGATGGTTTGTTTATTACCTTAATTCTGCTTTTAATTCAGCGTATGGAACATGTCATTTGTTGTCTTGACTCAACTGTTGGAATGTATGAAAAACCTTGAACAGTAATAGGGTGCTACCAGCTGGCGAGGCGTTGATGTGGATCAAATTTCCTAATGGAAAAATTCACTTGTACAGAGCTATTTGTTCGGTAAAAATGACAGAATACTCACATGGGAGTGGGCCTCATGTGAGTAAAATATTATTATAAAAAAATGGGACCCATTCCTATGTGTGTATTCTGTCATTTTTACATAAATTCTTTTTCTGTAATTGTAGCACTTTTCTTTGCTGATTGCTGATAATGATGTTTTGTACTGTGGTTTAGCAATAACCATTTACGATCTATAGGAATCAGATTCACTCAAAAAGAAAACTAACCAACTTCTTTTACATTTAATTCTGCTAGTAGCAGTACTCTAGTGATGCTTTAGTATAGAAGATGTATAATTTGCTTTTTAAAACATTTAATATTGTTTCATCCTCATTATTTTCAAAATACTTTTTTTTTTACTTTTCCTTTCAAAAACACATTTTTCAATAAAATAATATTAGACGCAAACTCAAAACTTGTCCTTATTTTCTAACAACGTATTCTCTATTAAATTACTATTTTAAAACGCATTCTTAATGGAAAAATGGGGCTCAAAATATTTCAGCTATGAAATTTTTTAATTGCTCTTGCTTAGCAAAAATGTTAATATTTCTCTCATCCAAAAATTTAAAAATTGATTTTATTTCAAACACATTATTAGAAGAATGTGCCCCATAGAGTTCAGAATGAATTATATTTTCCTCTTCTATATGCTTTTTCATGATTTCAATTGATATTCTTGTAGTTGTACTTGGTTCCTCAACAATTGTTGTCCAATAAGCGTAGTAAAAAGATGGAAGATTTATGCGGTGTTAAAATTGGTACAATACAACACTTAATATATATTAATTCATTCTTGATATTTCAAGGAAAGGAAAATTTCAATTGTTATTCAGCCTTGTTTGTTTGCCATTTTAAGGAAAAATCTGACAGTTGGGGAGGGATTTAGTCACCATTTTTGACAAATCTCTCTCATGATTGGACTCACAAATTTGAAAAAAAAAAGTCAAAAAACTCATTTCATTTAAAAATAATGTCAAACAAACAGGTGCTCAGTAATGTATATGTATGATTTATTTGACAATAATCGACAGATAAACATAATACAATTTTTAGTGTATAATTTCTTCTTGAAATGTCAAGGAAATTGGATTTCTCAATTCGAGTAAGATGTTCTCTATTTGACAAGAGGGCAAATAGTAAAGGCATAAAGATCATTGCTGGAAAGGGAGGGGGAAAAGGGCTTAAGATGAAAGTGAAAGGAAGAAAAACAAATTGAAAAAGAGCAAATCAAGACGCGATCACGATGGGACTCGAACCCACAATCTCCCGCTCCGGAGGCGAGCGCCTTATCCATTAGGCCACGCGATCATCTTATGCCATCTTCTTGATTTTATTTTATTGAGTTTAAAGAAAAAAAATTAATTGATACCCTATATTAATATTCAAATAATGTTATTTAACATCATTAATGTTTAACAGTAGTCTAAGTGACAACACTAATAACATTAAATTATAGGTTCAATTAAATATAAGAAATTATGACTTATTTAATATGACTTGTGATGTGCTGACGCATAAAATGCTGTTCAACACAACTAATGTTAGATAATATTTTTCATATCCATTAGGCCACGCTTTGTTTGCTGGACTTCTTGCCACTGGTTGATGACACATTAGGAAACTGAAAAATCAATTCTCACTTGCCCCATTCTTACAACTCCACACCGTATTAAAAGCATTTTTCATACCTCAAAACCCTTTTTTTAAAAAAAATAAATAAATAAATCTTGGAAGATAAGAAGAATCCAACAAATGTTCGAGTTGGCAAAAAGGATATTTATCCATGATTGACTTTGAGGTCTCTCTATTAGATTTGTTTGCACAACTTGCACATTCACATTGAGTAACATGATCTTGTTATACAAAAAATAAGAGTTCTATTTTTTTAAACATACAACAGTTGCTATCTAATAGCATGCCTCTTATTGGTAAATAATAATCATGTATAGAAGTTGGACGAAGTGTAACATCAATGAATTATCTGACGTACAACAAAAGAGGGTTCAATAGTCAGAAACACTTCGATGTTCAAATTCATTAGAGTTTGGTGATTGATACATCAAATGGACAAAGTTTAGTGTAGTTCTCACAGCAATTATAATAGCAATGGAGAGAATCGATTTATCTATAAACTTGACATTCATTTAGCCGGCAATCCTTCAAAAGCGTTGCGTCTAGGCATTACAAGCGTCGTTTGAAATGTCCAGTTTTGTTGCCCATTCTGTCCACGATCCATCATATACCGGAACATTTGTCTTCCCAAGTCGATGGAGCCCCTGAAAGATGACAAATGAGAGACGTTTTTTTTTAGGTCAATATGAACTGGAGAAATTGCATTAAGAAAAAAGATTGTTCATTCATGAATATTATGAGGTTATGATCAACTCGAGGAGTGGTGGTTGGAGGGAGATGGGGAGAAAAATCACCAATACGAGGATACAAGCAGTTACACCGGTGCCGCATGAAGTCAGTATAGGCTTGTCCAATGATATCCCTGCAAAAAGGAAGTGGCAAGTCGAATTCGGATGAGCAACTGCAATTAACCTGGTATAGTAAATTTGTTTGAGATATAAATGGCTGCGACACATATAATGAGCTTGACCACCTCAAAGTAACGAGTCAAAATTAGTGAACAACATTCGAGAAACTGGATTTATGTCAACGCAAAAATGAGCTCTTACCTTCTTGTTCAAATCTTTTCTTGAGCTCGTCTGCAGGAAAGAGTTCCTGTGAGCCATCCAACATCTGCAACCCCTCCAAAATATCAGAAAACTAGGCAACTTATTCAAAACTTCTATTATGACAATGAGGAGAACTACATACTAAGAAGATTGTCATAAAAGACCCAATTCACCTATTAGATGTTAGAACCCTATATATCTGTGATCATTCCAAGTTTTCCCTCTTTCTATTTCTTGACATGAAGACTTTTTTTTTTTTAAAATCGACAGCGGTCCCAAAATTAAGATGTAAACCTCAGGGAAAGGAATGCACTTGCTCCCTGGTATATGACCACTTCTTAGTCCCTTTCGAGGCTCTGGTGCAACCCCATCAAACCTGTGAAGAAAAAGTTGAATTTTCAATAACACTGGAATATGAATTTCATGAACAAGGTTATTCATATGCCTGTTACAAGCAAAAGCTTGTGGAACATTTGGTTAATTGGTCTGCATTACGTAAATCTAGTAGAAAAAGGCATTTTGGAGAGTGTTAGTACATCAAGAGGAAGGACAGTGAAACTTACTGCATAAAAAATGCACGTGTTTTGTACAATATCTCCAAAGATCAAACAACACAAGCAATGAACTAATGACAAACAAAAACTAACGGTGAAGCAAAATATGGATAATCTACCTAGCTCTTGAGCGAGCATCTATATGTTGAAATGCTTTTTCTTCAATGTTCTTCTTAACCTGCAATTAAAGAGAAACTATATCTTGAAACAAGAACAAGATAAAATTTCTACAAGTAAAACCACACGATACTGATTGTTCTTGAAAAAGAGGGGACCTACCCATTTTGATCTCCAAGAATCCAAACAAGTCTAAGCTATGACATAAAGTCAACAAGAAAACAGTCCTCAAATGGTGAAGTTAGAACCGACATTGCCAAGTTGATAGTTCAAATATGCAGTCACAACACCAAGAAATTATCCCAATTACGTCTGATGTCCTTCTACAGGTGATTATTTTTAAAGTCTCAATCAATTAAAACTGCTGCAAGAAATCAACTAGAGACCTGCCTTCTTAGCATTAGCCCAAGTGTTTTACAGTCCACTAAATCATAAATTCCTAGTACAAATGGAACAGATCAACAAAAGAATTGTTGCTTCGTCTTGCCCGATATTGATGAGACATGCAAATCAATTACATGTGGGTAGCAAGTTTCACTATAAAATGTAAATAATACTCAAAAGACTAGATAGCATCATCAAATAAAACTCAAAAAAGGAAATAGACCTGTTCTAGTGCCCAGACGAAATGGGGCTGGAATTTGGTTTGGAAGGTAACTGGCCCAACCTGCAAATGTGGAAATGCTATGGTAGTATTTTAAGCAACACAAGTTCGAAATAATAGACTTGAATAACAATTGAACACAAATTGCATATGGCCATCTTACAGGAGCATTACATGTGGAAGATGGCACCTGCCCTAAAGCTATGAGAGAAGCGAGAAGAAAAGGGTGAAAAACAAGAGGTCAAATATTGGTATCACATTGGCAAGGTCCAATAAATCATTTTAGTAGTTAATTGCATTCTATAGCTGTATAGGAGAAAATATTCTGCAAACCCTTATAAAGAAAAGCCATAACCAGGGCTTGAGGATTAAAATAAAGCAATTTACTTCACTAAATTTGAATCCAAACTATACTTCTATAGTGGAGGCCACATTTCAAGTTTATGAAAAAGATGGGTCCCAAATAATGGAAGAAAAATTATTGTGATATTTCTGATGGGTTGTTCTCCTAAGTTATTGTTATCTAACTCCTGAAAATTCATAGACCGTGAGCAACAAGGGCAAAATTATTTAGCCACAAGCCAGCCTCAGTCTAGGAACGCAGACGTGGTCTCTTATTTATGTAGATCATTGTCTAGTATAGATGTCACATAAGAGTGGATATACCAAGTGTTGTACATGCAAATTATCAAAATCTAGCATCCAAGGATTCGTTAAAAGGGGCTTCTTGACTTTGAATTGGAGACTTTCTCATGCCATTCATGAGTTTGATCATCAGAATGATCGAAGATGTATTGCACAAATTTAACAATAGGGAAAAAATGTTATGAGCAGTTCATTTTCAAAAGAAAAATATATATTACAATTGGAAATTGATATTAGAGGAGATGTACATTGTCAGTAAACTTAGATGCTGCTTAGTCATTTTAACATAAACAAATTTAGTTAGCATAATCATTTGAACATAAGTGAACTGAGTTTTGACATCCAGAATAATAACAAATCATGAATTTTACCGAGATAATGTGACTTACTGGCTGTCCTCGATATGCTTTCTCTATTGCCTCAATGGCAGCACTAGCTTGCAAGAGAGCATCTGATGCAACTTCACTCGACGCACTTGATTCAACTTCAAATCCTGAAGCATGCCATCTTGGCATGCCTCCATCTAAAACCCAAATTTTATCATGCCCAAACACTCGAAACATCCTGTTTATCAATGTATATTAGTTCAGCGGAGTAATAACTGAAGAATGCCAAATTTGATACCCTATATCTGGTGACTTAGAGTACCAAACCAGAAACTTACCACCAAACACGAGCTGCACTGAAAAGGCCCATTCCATCATAAACAATAAGTTT
The DNA here is from genome assembly GCA_902829195.1 of Fraxinus dipetala. Lineage (NCBI taxonomy): Eukaryota > Viridiplantae > Streptophyta > Magnoliopsida > Lamiales > Oleaceae > Fraxinus > Fraxinus dipetala. The sequence continues at coordinate 3,569 of CADEPD010025209.1, read as the reverse complement.
ATCTTTACTCTCAATGCCTAGTGCAGAAACAGCAGCAGCAAATGCTTCTTCTGATGGCAACATATGTGGCAACTGGTACATATTGCAGAGTCAAATAGATTGTTTGCAGCACGTGTGCAAGTGCGACCACATGATAATAGCATGTGCACTTACTCACAAGTCCATACGAACAACCTCTTGAGTATAGATTATCTAAAATAGCTAGCAAGTAGCTTGTTGCCTCATGACCAATTCTAATGAAAGAATTTAGACTTATTATCAAGAGACATTTATATCCTAAGTTAAAAATAAACTTCCACAGATAACTTGAGCTTTGTTTAGCTGTGGATTGTGTTTTGAACAAGTATATTTAGCCTGTGAACAACATCTTACATTGGCAGATGGATCTGATATGCCATCAATATCAAAGAAAAGGGCACCGGGAATGTGTGCAACCTGTTCAAACAGCAGGTGGAAATTTCTAAAATCAAAATTCTATGAAGAACTAAAGATCAAAAACACAAAAATATAAACTTATGAGATGTTTCAGATTCATATTAATTGTCTGCTACCGATGCAATTTGAACATGGAATAGAAGTGTTATACAGCAGTCTTGTATAGGTAAATGTTAATCAAGCCACTTGTACCAAGTAAGAAATGTAAGGAAGGGCTGGCACCTGATATTCTTGAAGTGGGTTCCTCTGTTCATATGGCATGTACCAGGAGGCGTCTAGCACCTTCAAAAATTAAATAATAAAGTGATGCGATAATAAACAAGCAGCATGACATTTATTCTAATGGGAAAGGCATCTTATTCCAAATGAGTTAAAAGCTATCTTAGACCACTCAATATGGTAACCCTTTGGGTCTACAGTCTACTTAATTCAATAGTTCATAACAAGCAAAGTTTGGCCAGGATTAGAACCGGATACATACATCACGAGCTGGCTGACATGATTGCCTTTCACCTACTCAGCTCTTCCCCCATGACAACCCCCCAAAACAGAGAAAAATGTTTAAAAAGTATCATAAGAAGATTACTCAATGATATTTACCAAGATCCAGAAAAAGCACGAATTGTGAAAGAAAAATATGATCTTGATTTATTGGTTAAAGGATCTTCCACCTGTCTTCGGATTCTTTCAACTTTTGTTTTATCCATAGTACAAAACATCATAGCTTCCAAGCCAGCTTCTGAACTAAGAAATCTCAGATATATAAGGGAAGCTGAAATTAAATTGACATTAGTAATTTGAGGGAGTTATTATGTTGCAAAATTAACATCATTAGAAAGACCAATACGTGGCGGAGGATCCACTTACGCAAATTTGAGTTTAACTAGTCGATTGGTAATGCCAATTACCATTGTTTTTCTATTCATGTCACATTGTCTCATGGTACCAAAGTCCGGAAGAAGTACGAATAATTATGTACATTACAAAAGAAAACTATGGAACAGGACTTTGTTGACAGTGATAACACAAAGGAAGTTTCTACATTCTAAAAATCCATCGAAAGAGGAAAAAAAAAAAAAAAAAAACATTCCATCACAGAGAAAATCTAAACTCCGATCAGTCCATTTGACAAGAAAAATCAAAAAGCTCATTTATACACCTTCAAGTCAGGCTCTCGGAGATTAGCATGGAGCCAGTCAACTGAAACAACGGGCTCATTAGTCAACAATAACTGGGAGACAAATGAAGCTTCCGACACAGCCACTGATGAAGACATACTACAAACCCCGAGCCCTATACGACAAATGGGAAATAACCAATCGCTAAATGTTCTCACCTGCAGTGAACAAGAAAATGATGTGCACTAAGCAGGATTATTTTACTAAAGGCACTTCAAGGAAGGAAAAAAACAATAATCATTATCAAAATTGCACGAAAGATTCAGAGTCATGATGACTGTTTATCAAAAACTCCTTTTCCCTTTAAATCACAAGATATCACTGGATATGAACTAGACTATGTCTTATTCAAATAAAATCACACTATCATGAGGCGAGTCATAAAAAATAAACGAAACACAACAAAAAGGTGACAGCAAAAAAGGAAGAGGCTATCTGTAAGAGATGGGTTTACTTCTGTGTGATGTTACATCAAGTACATACAACACAAGGACACAATTTTCAGCATGTTCAATGGGCTTAAAAGTATGTCTAACTTACTTTTATGTTACTTATTTTGTCGAAGTTAGTTTTTTTACTAACAAAACATAGTTCTAAGCTTTTAATCACAGTCAAACATGCATCTATTTCTGGGGCAAATGAGGGGATTGAAATTGAATTTGATCACATAGCAGATTCGTTTTTTATCCCCTTAACAGTATAAAGTTAAAGTATTGTCGTCGTAAAGTAAACAAATTCACTAACAAAACTTTCTTTAAAGCACAGCCAAACATGCATCTAATTTCCGGAGACAGATTTGGGAACTGAAATTGCGCTCGATTAATTGAAAGTTCCATTTTTTACTCCCCTTGTAGTGCGATGTTAATGTATTCTCGTCTTACAGCAAACAAATTAGCCCACTAGTGAAGATTACCAACAAAAAATAAAAACCTCACACAGTTATCAACAAAGCAATTATAAGTTGAAATTTCTGCAAATTTTGGGGACTTGAAGCCTAAAACAGAGATTATCTCTGTAATAGATGAAATCAAGAATCGGTAACGATACAAAAGTTGACAAACCCCATCGGCAAAAATACACAACCAGAACAACCCACGAAGCAAAACCAATTGTCATAAAAGAAATATAGAAACAACAATCAATAGTTGAAATGATAGCTCGAGAGAGAAAAATGAAGTGTAAAGGAATCTTACTGTCAAGTGTCAAATGGGAAGTGAGGAATCGGAAGGCCACGCAGGGAACTCCAGGATTAGTAGTACTACACAGGAGATAGTCAAGATTTGTTTTAAAATTTTAATTTTTAATGCATTCGTTCAAGTGGTATTTCCTAAACAAAGTTTGGTTTAAATAAAAATTAAAATTTTAGTAGATTTTAGTAAAAGTGGATAAATGTTTGGTTAAAGAATTCTGAATTTTATGTGATTAAAATTGTTGACTTTAATTTTAATTTTAATCTAAATTTTTCGTTGAACCAAACGAGGGCTAAAAGAGGTATGGTTTGAGGGCACTTTAGAAATCATCGTCGTCGACATTAAAAAATGACGCCATATTCAATATAGCTGTGGGCTATATTCACTCATTTCTCTTTCCTTACTCTTGATTTATTTTTCTTCCCTAATCAAAAATTGTAGTTTTCTCATCATTTTGTGGTATTTAATTTATATAGATCTATTTTCCCGCAACTATTCTGGTTATTGGGGTTGTAGTATTGTGTTAATAGAGTATATCGGTTCTGATTTGAGTCAATTCTTTCAGAGATAAACTTTCTTGTTGCTATTTTGATTTTATTTTATGAGAGAGAACGACGTAGGGATGGCAATTTACCTCGTCCCGCCTCGCCTCGCCCCGCCCCGCCCCGAATGGGGCAAAAAAAATCCGCACCGACGGGGTGGCGGGGCCGGGCCGGGCGGGGAAGGGACGCCCCACCCCGTACAAAAGAAAAAAAATTAAAAAATT
>CADEPD010025204.1:0-10036 GCA_902829195.1 Fraxinus dipetala | reverse complement strand
ATAATTTTCTAAATTGCTAGATTCCGAAAAATATAAACAATCAATTTTTGATTGTTCCAAGAGGCAAAACAGTTTCTAACAAGCACAAACTATGCTCTATACCGTTGTTGGGAATTAACTTAATGATGCATAGCGGAATATAAAACAATTTCAATTTTTACCAAGGATTTGCTTTGTGTTTATATAGAAACTGTGATAAAAATTATACTTTTAGTTAGTTCTACAAAGAACAATCATGATCTGTAATCGATAGTTGTCCATTTTCCAACCTCAAATGAAAATCAACGCTGGGAACAACAATGCGAAGATAGAATTTCTCTTTTCTTGTGCTAACAACTTAATAATTGTGTTATGTTTTCTCAATCCTAACATCTTATTAATAGAAGTTCAAATGAACTTCACGCGACACTTAAATGTAACCCGATCCAATATTTTAATAATATAATTAATTAAATTTGGTCCATTAATTAATTAATCTAATTAATAAATTCGGTTGATTAATAAGTAACCTAATTAATTAATTGTCCAAAATTTGTCAATTAATTAGTAAATATCATTCTTCTAATTTTTATTTTGTGTGTGATCCATTAGGTTCCCGATCACGGCGTCCAACGACGTGAATTACTATTTGGATCTAGTCAAAATAAGATAAATTAAAACACCATTTTAATTTATTATCTAGTCAAAATAATATAAATTGAAACACCATTTTTATTTATTATTAATTCACTTAAATTAATCAATTCACATTTATTGTCCCAAATTGACATCTAGCAGTGTGTCAGAACAATACATGTGACAACAAATGTCACATGTTATGACAAAATCAAACTTTGTAAATATGATCCAATCAATTACGAGACATAAAGTGTTGACCTACAGTTGATTTCATCATTAATGTTTTGATCATAACAAACAATATTAATATTATTTCTAACAATTGATTTTGAGAGATGATAGTTCAATGTTAAAATCAATCAAGTATTGTCAAAATCAAAACATTATAAATCGGACTCGAAATGAAGATTAAATGTAAAATTAAGCATTCAAGTCAAATTATTCGAGATGAAAGTTTAAAAGACAAACGTCAAGAAAAAGCAAGATCAAGACGAGAAGTCAAGAAAAACTTGAAGTATGATCAAAGACTAGATTTCTTAGTTCAAATATAAAGGTACTAATACTTTGATATTCAGCAATGGATGATAAAATGTCAAAAATCGTTTTATGCACGAAAAAATTATTTCATAAAAACAATTGCATAAAACATAATTATTTTTCAAAGGATAAAAATTTCAATTTGATATTTAACCTTTTTAAAACGTTACTTACTCCTTCAAAAGCCCACATTTTTCCAAAAAAAAAAAAAGTCAAAGTCAAAGTCAAAATGGACGTTCGGTTCGCTGTTCTAATTTCTGACGCATAACAACTAGTTCGGTCGTCTGGTTGATAAAAAATTTTGGCGTTTTGATTGCTCTTCAGTTTGCATTCATAAAACAACCAGAAGAGAGCTTTCTTGTGAAATATATTTGTAAAAAATCTTCTTTGAGATTACATTTTTACATTCATTTCATTTATTTCTTCGTAACAAAAACTTTGATTGTTGAATCAAACTTCTTAAATCATTTCTCTCATCAAAGTTTCGTCGGCTCCCCTATCATCAAGTCACCAACTTCCTTGACCTTCCGGCTGGACGGACTTCAGTCCCATACATGGTCTTACGACTTTCCGGAGACTAGGTTCTCTAGCTAGTTGACGGGCTTTTAACTACGGTCTGCTTTTAAAGAATATTGATACATGGAGGGTGAAATGACTGCTGATGCGAGGATGCTTATTTTGAAAAGGTTTCATGCAGGTGTTGGGGGCAGTAAAGAAACATGGTCGGATAGAGTTGGTGAATATGGCATATGAGGATGGGCAAAGAGGAGATTTAATAGGAAACAACACTACAATGATGGAAAAAGTTCAAATACTTATTAGTTGGTTATGATTTATTCCCTCATTACATGAGATTTGTGCTTACTAAAGAAATGTTCTGTATATGCTGCTTCGGTTCCATATGAACACCCATAAGTGGTTGTATTGGGAGGTGACGAGAAATGGAATCTCCTCTTTGACCTAACAAGGGATATTTTCTCTTTAATTTGATGAGGAAGGAAGACTCCATGCAGGTTATTTTGAGAGTAAAATAGGGAGATGAAGAGGATATACTGAAACTGGATATTTCTTTTAGTTCGAATTAATACAAGTAACAAAATAAATCTTGGATAATTAAGGACTTGAGAGAAAGGGAGTGATAAAGAACTTGTGTCTAGTGACTTTGTTATCATGTTATATGTTGTGTAGTTTTTCGTAGTTTTTGTTCCTTCCTCACTCTAAACCCCTTATATGTTTGAGGTTTTTGATAAACTACTGGTGCTGGCCAAAATATACTCGTGTATTTAGGATCTATAACTTACAAGATTATTTCCCTTTTTATATACACTTAAAAATTGTGATTGAGGTGATAATACCATTTTGCTTCTGAAGAATCTCATACCCCCTCTTCAGCTCCCTTTGTTTTCAAATTTCATGTAGCCTAGTTTTCGAAGATATGAAGTGATAAAGTCTATGATCACTAGCTCTTTTTCCTGCAGTATAATCTGATAGGATTCTGATTTGTAAAATTGCAGTGAAGTGGATTGGTAATAGATCTATATGAACCTAGTTGAAATATTGCATGGAATGGAATTGTTATTTTTGTATTGTATAAAATCCACAGAAAACACGAAATGGAAACATAGTGGTGTTAGGCTTTCGAGTGGCCTAAATCTCTCCTCCTATGACCTCTACTTTCTGCCTCGATGAAAATAGAACACCATCCCCCTATTTAAAGTGAGTTGGTGATTCACTTATTATGTAATCTACCCAAAACACCTCTAATCCCTTGACACACTAACAATTAAACTATGACAAGAACTTGCGGGTGCCCATCATGCTCCCCTCTCTCCCCCTCTCTTTCATGCGTTTTGGTGACAAGAAGGATAAAATTGTCCAAGGGGTTTATCACTAGAACAAAGAACCCCATTTTTTTTTTTTTTTTTTTTTGTGAAATACCAACAACATTTCATTAAACAAGATTGCCCCTAATCATAGTCGAAAGGAAAAGGGGAATACAAGAAGTCCAACGACGACAAGACCCATCAAAGGAAAAGAACGTAGCAATATAGTGGGCTTTTTATTCCCCTTGTGGGGAATAAAGCAACAAGTGCCACAATTTACGTCTGCAAGAAGCGAAATAATATTGGATAAAATCCCTGCATTCTGGCACATCTTAATTCTGACCGGAGACTATTAATAAGCCTCGGAGAGTTGCCTTCAACTATCTCTAGCTTGACACCAAAATCCTTTGCAAAAAGGAGCCCATGCCAGGGAGCAATAGCTTCCGCTTCCCTGTTCGTGTGTCCGACACGCCGACACACGATTTTTATAAAACATACTGACATGACACATCATCGACATGTTGATTAAAACATTTACAATTCTTCATATATATAGTACAAATTTAGATTTATGATTGTTACTAATTTTTTTTGTTGAAATGTTTTAAATATGAGTACCTATTTGTTATTTAATAATAATTTTGAATTAAAAAATATTTAATATTTTTGATAAAGAAAGAGAAATGATCATGGTAGAATGTTCGAGGAGTGTCGGTATTTGACTCGTATCCGACACGTGTCGGACACGGACACTTACACTCCACCTAGTTGAAACCTCATCCCAAACGATAGTGCTTGAGTTTAAAAATCTACCTTCCCGCTGAATGGCCACATCCAAGTTCAGTTTTTGGCCCAACAGATGGTGGTTGCCATATAGGCAAAACAGATGTATGGTTTTCACCTGCCTTTTGTTTAAACTTCAAGGCTGGCACCCATTCCAACAAACCAAAATCGGGTTACAAGAGTTGGTGATCCAGGAATTACTCAATTGCGTTCACGCCAAAGAACCCAAATGATGAATCTAAACACACCTAGCTGTTTTTTTTTTGTTTTTTCTTCATGCAGCACCTGGCCACCCTCAACAGAATTTCACGCAGATTACTGCCTTCCCGGAAACCTCCCATCTGGTCCCACCATCCCAAGCTTTTTGAGACCCCTTTTGCACATTCAAACCAGAAAAGAATATGTGCTGTGGACTCCAGCGAAGCCACCATGTCTAGAAAGGTTCGATGAAGGAAGAGCTTCACAGAAAACTCGCCAAAGAAAAATAAGAACCTTTGAGGTGCAAGTGCTGTCTAGACCAACTTCGACTAGTCATTCAAATCCAGATTGGTGCTTTCATCTTGCAGAATGCACCATGTCAACAGCCTATATCTACTCTTAACTGAATAAACACCGTTTGCCTTGTAATGCCAAACAAATTTATTCAGGTGGAGCCCCCTACCAAGAGGACTAGACATTATCACTGCACTATCATCCACTGGAGCAAAAACCCTCTCATTGTTCTCAGCGTCCCAAGCTCCCGTTGCCGGGAATAAAGCACTGTAGAGACTTCACCTGAGGCATTTGAATATGGCTTAAAAGAGTCAGATTTTGGAGCCATGGATCAGAAAAAATTTTGATTAACCGTCCGTCACCCACCTGCTACCTGACACACTGCAGGAGCTCTTCTCACTAGATGCTTTTCCAAACTGCCATGTCACCCCTCTTAACCATGTCATTGGGAAACTCCGACCCATGCCGTTTTGTGATGAGGACTTTATCTAAGGATTCCATGTCCCCAAAACCCCGCCCTCTGACAAACTTAGACTGGAAAACCTGATCCCAGCGCAACCAATTAACATTTCTAGAATCCACAGCTCCATCCCACCAAAACTTCCAGATAATGGCTTGAACATTTCGGCATCAATATAACGGAAGTCTGGGTAAGCTTATGAGGTATGTTGGCATTGCTTGGATAGCAAATTTAATGAGCACCTCCTGGCCCCTGCAGAAAAAGGCTCCAACACCACACTTTCATGTTTGCTTGAAGTTTATAGTCAACATCAAAAATTTGAATTGTTTATACCATGCTAGTTCAGTTTGTGGTCGTTTCATGCTGTCTTTTGTGTTTAAATCAGTTGGCAGCATGTGTTCATGTGTGCATTCTTGTGTGGTTGTGGTTTGCTCGTGTAAGATTTTTCATGTATGTAGTTTCCCTGTGTGGTTCTGCATTGCCACTGTTCGATGCAGTGATTTATTAATTTCATCATTGAACTTTATCCTCCATATCAATTATTGTATTTTGATTTATGATCTCGCTAAAGCAAAGAATTGATTCTTGTTACTTTTTCAGGCTGCAGTTTACTTCAACAAATACAATGCTTTTGTTTTGGAGAGCAGCGACTTCTTCCTGGAGAGCAGATCGACATGCCTGTAAGTGGTGGTGTCTCAATTTCTAGACCAAGTTGCGTTGCTCCTGGAATCTTGGTACATGATTATACTCTTGGTCTGCAGGTCTTCTTTTAGATAGACCCCGAGTTTGAAACAGATCCTAGAATGGATGGTCTCAACAACTTGATTCTGTCTTACACATTTTTCAAGGTTTCCGAAGAAAATTAGTGCTGTTTCTGTTATGTTATAACGAATATTTTTCGAAGTGAAAGTAGAAGTTCTGGACATCAAAATATACATTTTTAGAGTTAAGTATTTTAAGACTGCAGTTTATAGTTTACTGAAGATATTAACTTAATAAATGCTTCAAGTCAATAAATTTCTTGTAGCAAAAAGGATGTATTTGCTAATTGCTGAGTCTCTGTTTAACCGATACTCTGTGATTTGAGTAAAGGGTGATGCACATGTATTTTGTTTAATTTGCCTGTCTATTCAAACTGAGAAGAGTAGCTCTATTCTTATGTCCCATGTGTAGGGTTAGGGGTGGCAATGGACGGGTCTGTAAAAGCTCGCCTCGTGGGATTCCTAGGCCCTCAATCCACTTCAACAGGGTGACACGTAGGTTCATCCATAGGGTATGTGGCCGGACCAGGCCTAAAATATTTTGTCGTGAAAAGAACATGTTACAATCTTGACATGGTTAGTCCAATAATAATTTTGCTCATAAGTTTAGGATATCTATAACACGTTGCGAATAGAGCTATACGTCACAAGAAGAAGAAAAGAGAAGCAAATGAATCGGCAACGGATCTGATGAGTTGTTTACTAACTTCAAGCGTAAGCATTTGACGTTTTCACAAGTAGGTTACTACTCGAATCATAACCTAACTATTATATTAATAACTATATCATTTGACAAGCAGCCAAGAACTGCCCAGAAATGAAAGATTACCTTCCACTTACTATTTAAAATAACAGACTTTACAAGAAATCCTTGATTATATGGTGAGTTTAATGCTAAATCATCATTAAATCTGTGTTTATGTCAAAAAGAAGAACGATGTAATTTGGCCTACCCACTCCACGCTACTCAATAGAAGTTGGTTCATGATTGTCTGCTTTTGTTATAAATTAAAGCATAGTTGACACGTGGGACTAGTACTATTTATTGATACGAGTAAACATTAGCAACATGCAACTAAAATTATCATTGCAACAACCACTCTAATTTGAATTCACTCTTAAAATCGACTTATAAGTGGTTAGTGTTTCATAGAAGCCCATTTTTTCCAGCCGGGTGACTCCATGTGAGCAGACTTCTATTGGAAGTAATTCTACTTAGGTCGTCATATCCTCAGTGAGGGTCCCCCAAGATGAGTAGTCTGCATAGATAGAACTTATCCTTATAATTAACTTGTCAGGAAAGAGTGTCCAAAGTGCTTATAAATCCATAAGATAAATCTTTCACGAGCAAAATTAGATTAAAACTGTAAAAATTAGACAAATTGTCACTTGTACACCTACACGTCTTTGATAGAGTGAACTGCGTCAATAACAAGTTAATTGTCAAATTTTGTCCCGCTTCTATTTTCTTTAAGTTTACAATCCATCGTACTAAACATATTCGGATGTAGAACTTGGACCGATGCTCGGCACTAGTGGTACATGCAGTTGTTTTTCCAATTTGCTAGAGGTTCTTCAGTCAAGAAAATGATATTGACTGAGTTTTCAACAAATGCAAAAGGCATATTTATGCTTAATTAATCGTGACTTAAAACACAAGATTCCACTCAAAACTCCCAATGAATCAAGTCAATAGTTATGATTGTCTATTCAGTATTGTTTCTTTTTGCCTTTTTAAATCTAACTAAAGTGAACAGTTGAACAAATGATCTGAATTGTGTGTATGAGAGGGAGATTTAATCAGAAAGTTCGGTAAAAAAGAGCCCAGAAGATGCTGGTGATGGAGCAACAGCAAGTGATTCCTCACAAATCTCCAAACCCCATAATATAAATATATCTTCATATATACTTTAGCTTTCTCAGTAGTTACACTAATTAAGCCATAGTTAATTAAGGAGTGATGATGGAGAGCCCAAACACGAAATCTTCACAAAAGGTCAGTATTATTAACATTACCCTTTGTCCTAGATTTTCTTCTTTTAGCCTTATAGATTTTATCATCAAACACTTGAAATAAATTTTTTGCTTGCTGTTTTAAGTTTGTGAAGAGTACTAGTTCACAGCCTGCAGCTTCATCAAGTACTCAAGGAGCAAAGAACAGCCCGCCTCAACGACCCTTCAGCAGCCATTCTACTGTAGGTTTTATGATTGTATACGTAATAAATAAGTGAGACAGCTCATCAAGAAACAACGCTTAGCGTGATTTTTTGACAGTAATAGAGAATAAAAAAGTTTTTAAAAAAAATCATTTGAGTCTAATTGTGTTTGAGTAATACGCACCAAACATGTCCAAGTAGTTTAAAATTCACTATGAGTAGTTCTTTCGTAGTGCCTGCTCGGAGAAATTCAAATGTTCTTTCACATATTATCATAATTTGACTTACCAGCAACCAATTAAAATCATTTAATTATATAACAATTTTCTTCAATATATTCAAAGAGAATTAGTTGAGACAATAATAGTTAAGCAATATCTCTTTCACGTCATATCAAGAAACTTGAAACATTTGTCTGAAGGTTCTTCAAAAGCCTCTGATAAAAGAAAACAGCAAACCACTGGAAATCAAGCTCCACACTCAGGAAAGAGCAACCCGGCGTGCATTGTTCAATTCTACAGTACGTATACCATTAATCTGCAACCTTTTATTGCAATAAAGCACAGATTTTTCCGTATTAGATTGAGTGCATTGAGCATCATAGTTCGTTAGATTAGCGATGCACGAGTGCCACACGTGCTGGCCTGTCCAAAGAGCTAGGGGAAAAATATTGATGTGTATCTCTTTGTACTTTGGAACTAATACAGGTTGAAATCAAGCTGTGTATCATAGAGCAACAGAAGAGGCAAGTAGAGAAGCTGCTAAAGGTACACAAACACACACACTTGAACATGATCCTAAAAATCAGTTTAACGTAACGAAATGTTTGATATGAAGCAGGTAAGAGAGGAGGAAGAGGTTAGGATGCTGAGAAAGGAAATGATTCCCAGAGCTCAGTTGATGCCTTTTTTTGATAGACCCTTCTTCCCACAAAGGTATCATAATCATATGAACGAGTTAAGTGAAAATTTGGAGTAGCTTACATGAATCATTTTTTCCCCGGCTCTATTTCATGGCTACATATACTGGAAAATTAAAAATGATCATATCTCCAATAACCACAATGGACTTTATTGGTTTTAGACATAGTGTATCTCTCCCACTTCTAACTTGTTGACAGAAAAATCACGACCCTCTTATAGCCAAAAGTTCAAAAACGACGAATGAGATTACAATTTGGAAAACGTGCACCAGTAAATTTGATCATGTTCACGTTTTAAAAGAGTTTCAATAATTTATTTTTCAGATCAACAAGGCCTTTGACAGTTCCACGAGAGCCAAGTTTTTACCGCAAGAACTCCAGCTTCATCTCCTCAGATAAACACACATTACAGTGTTTTAACACATTGAAGGCATGCACGCGACTGACTAGCTTGTGTATAAAGAAGAAATGCTTCGGTATTTTAGATCTGTTCGGAGTGTTCATTCCTCTTTTCGGTTCTACGAATTTTGTACTTTAATTAGTTGTGAGTTGCAGTGAATAAATGGAATTGGATTCTAAATTTCTAATTGAGTTTCTTTTCATTCAAAGAAAGAATTAACCTCAGACGATCATGTGCTCACGGAATTTCATCCTAAATTTTTGGCATCAAACAAATGTCTAATCAATGTTCTATATCATGTCATTAAGTCACCTTATCAACATTTCCTTGTCTAGTTGCAAGTCAAAATCGAGTATGTTTCTGTTCTTTCGCACATGCTTGTCCCTTTCAAAAAAATCTAACCAGCACGCCTCAAAACCACTAGATTAATCTACACTAATTTGTACTTCCACGTTTGGTTTCGAGTACTACATTGACTCCATAGATGGCTTCACCCCTTTTAAATTGGATTTATCCCTTGAATTCGAATAAGAAGCCATCAGCCAATACAAAAGATTTGAATTTTTCGGGTCAAATTGTCATCCCTAAATGCATTCAAAGGCTCCACGAACATTGTGAACTTGAGGTTAAAACGGAAGACAAAAAGGGTTCGAACCTCGAGACCAGGGGTAGATTTATCTCTTGAATTCGAATAAGAAGCCAAGAAGCCATCAGCCAATACAAAAGAATTGAATTTTTCAGGTCAAAGTGTCATCCCTAAACACATTCAAAGGCTCGATAAACATTGTGAACTTGAGGTTAAAATGGAAGACAAAAAAGGGTTTGAACCTCGAGACCAATGGTAGATTTATCCCTTGAATTCGAATAAGAAGCCAAGAAGCCATCAGCCAATACAAAATATTTGAATTTTTCGGGTCAAATTGTCATCCCTAAACACATTCAAAGGTTTGATGAACATTGTGAAGTTGAGGTTAAAATGGAAGACAAAAAGGGTTCAAACCTCGAGACCAAGGGTAGACTTTCCATGACAGGAATTTGCTCTCCACACGATGTCAAGGTAGTGTTAGATAGATTAATAGTTGCA
>CADEPD010025192.1:0-13209 GCA_902829195.1 Fraxinus dipetala | reverse complement strand
ATGGGGGTGAAAGGGAAAGGATACGGGAAACATAAATTAAGGGGAATGGGGGTGGGGGGAGTGGGTTGTGGCGTGGCCCATTTTTAAATTTCAAGGGATTATAATCGAATCATCTAAGCCTTTAGATTAACTTAAATTAAGGGTTGGAATTTTTTTGTCAAAAATTATTAGTCAAGAATATTGGTACAAGGATCGCTCCCCTATATCTCACATAATTGAAACAAAGCTTTCATATATATGCCTAAATACTCTAGATATAACACAAGAAATCGAGTCCATAATAGAGGATAAACCAACACCTATCCAACTCACCTATTATAACATAATCTTTTCGTGAACCATGCTCTTAAAAATTATTTTTAAGTAAACACCATATGTTGTGTTGCATAACTCCACAAGAAGGAAGCTCTTGAAAACTTGAGGTTCAAAAGAAGAAAAGCAAAAATCTAAATGAAAAGTATAAAAAGCTAAAAACCAAGAAGTAGAAGGGGGAAGTGCTCAACTTGAAAATTACTTGCCAAGATAGAAGACACAAAGGTCAGAAAAATAAAATTGAAGATGCAATAAGATGGCATTGCTACAGAAAGAAAACCACATGATATGGCAAGAAAAGAAGAAGAGAGGAAATAAGGACAAAAACAAGAAAGAAGAAGGGAGGAAATAAAGATGGAAACAAAAAACTAATAGAGATGAAAATAAGGAAGATTAAAGATATTTTATATGAAATATAACTTGGAAAACATTGAAGAGTCGACCATGTTAGTGTATCTTCTAAACGATAATCAAACAAATCACTTAAAATGGTTGGAAATACGGAGGAGAATTATAGTTGAAATAGAAGACATCGAATTATCAAGACGACTTGAAAAAGGGAAAAATAAGACTTGAACAAAATAAGGGTGAATGACTTAAATGACACATATCAGGATTCGATTCTTAAATTGGGGGTGGGGGGAGCATCTTAAGGTGGACTCACAAATCACGACAATACTATAACTCCACAATATCAATTCAAGTAGAAACTGCCAATAACTTAAATCAACAAAAATAATTTAAAAATAAAAATAGGAGCATCTCCCCGCCACGGCCAAATTTTGACCATTAAAGTTCACAAATCTATCTACAAACATGTATACATGTGAAGTTCGAAAAGAAAGGGATGACGAGAAAGGTTGCAAACGTTACTAAAGAAATATTTGGTTCTATTAGAAAGCAACGCTGCCTTTTTCCATTTATCAAGATCGATATAGGATTACACATTCTTGTTCTCATTATAATAATTGTTTTCTTTAGGTGGGAGAATGCATATATTCATTTGTAATTTGTGTTATAAAGCAATGCATGTGTATAAAGAGAAAGAGGGTATCGAAGTGAGGAATGTGAGAGGGAGATGACTTAAAGTAAAATGATTCAAACTTGGCTGTTCTTGTAACTGATAAACGGATTTATGAGTTTTAAGGGAAAAAACCGATTGTAATATTGATACATAATAATTTAGTTTTTGTTTTTGCTTGATTATGGAGAAGACGACTTGTCCCTGTTTATAGTTCTAACCCCTTAGTATGAAAGGTTGAAATTCATTTAACTTTTCAGTGAATGATTGATACTCTACGATGTTTTATCAAATATATAATATATTTCCTTGAACCTTCTACAGTATTCATAGTTAAATTGTACCGAAGTCACTAAACTTTCATAGTATTTGCAACTAAAACGTCAATTTAATACAATTGCGCCACTACACTTAGCCCCCGTTTGATTTTGATAAAAATAAGATTTGCAGTAAATTTTGATAAAAATTAATTAAACACGTGATTAAAAAATTGATAAAAATTATGAGTCTCATAAAATATGTGGTAGAAATAAATTTTAAAAATATAAATTGTAAAAAATAGAGGTCAAACATAATTTTAGCCATTATTTGAAGCCCATTTTGGATGAAAAAAATGAGTTTTGGAATAATAATTTTTAGAGAATGTGTGATTAGAAAATTAAAAAACTTTTATTTTTATGTATAATATTATTTTATTAAAGAATGTGTAGTTGAATAAAAAAAGGAGAAAATATATTTTTTGAAATAATTGACTCTGGACGAACAATCAAATCACAACATTTGAATTCCAAAAGTAGAACTCCGTCAAAACTAACGACACACCATGTCATCAACCTATCTACATTAGACAACGATCCATGTGATGTGAGCAAGAAAGCACAATTTGGCACATCGCGGCCCTACCTCCGTAGTTCCCACAAATCAGGCCTCCTGGTGTGATCTTGAAGAAGTTCCAGAAATTCTCATTTCTTCTCAATTTTAATTATCGCCCCACCTGCTGCGATTCTAATATCTGGTCAAACCCTCAACGCAAAACTAAAATTATCGCCTTCGCTCTTTATATTTGGATCGATTTGAATTTTGTATCTGGTCATGAATCCTGAATAGTAAGCTCTCTTTTCATCATTAAAAAAATATCCATTGGGATGATGATGATTCAATTATTCTTACTTTATGTTGAGTTCTTCGAATTCTATCTTCCATGAGGCAACTCTTCTGCATGTAGTCGGTTTTCAATTAAATCTGTATTTGTTATCTGATTTTTTTTTTCGTTGTTCTATTTTCTGATGTGATTTTTTTATGGGTCTATTTGATCATTGAGACTGATGTTGTTATGATACGAATAGAGATTCATATAAGGGTTGTAATTAAAATTTTCTCCGTTGGTGAAAATGTTAACCTTTGTATATGCCGATTCTTTGAAGGAGAATGTCAATCAATCGAATTTAAAATATATTTGGGGATATCAGATGACATTGAGCAATTAACTAATTGGAGCAATCAACATTAGTTTTCTAGATAATCTGTGTGGGATCAGTAATATGCGTGTTTTAGAAAGTTATCTTTCAAAAGTTTTTTTTGTTATATTTAGCTGCCAATATAATATAATGCAATGTGGTAAATTATGAGAACATCTTTAGTGGCAATTTTTTGTTTTTCCATATATTTGTTGCTTTTTACGCCTTTCTAAATAACAGTGAAATTTCAATTCTGTATTTGAAATGCATAATATGCATTGCTGGTTATATTTTCTTCATTACATTTTTAACATAGCTGTTGAAACATGTGATGGTGTACGGTTGTGGCTCTGACTTTTGAAGCAGCTTATACAGGGGGTCGACTTCTCCCCCCAACGTGAAACTCATGGCTCCACTACTGAGCTTATGTTTGTTTTAATCGATAGATGCAAATCTACATGTCATGAGAAATGGAAAATCTGAGCCGATCGGCATCCAGAGGATTTAGACTAAAACACAATATCAATGTTGGCAGGAGATCTCTACATCTCTCATCAAATTTTCATGCATAGAGTACTATTTTCTTTTTACCTAAAATCATGGTGGTGTTTAGTTAAAGTTAAAGAATAAAAGAATTCTGTTTCCAAACAGTGATGTCATGAGAAATGGAAAATCTGAGCTGATCGGCATCCAGAGGATTTAGACTAAAACACAATATCAATGTTGGCAGGAGATCTCTACATCTCTCATCAAATTTTCATGCATAGAGTACTATTTTCTTTTTACCTAAAATCGTGGTGGTGTTTAGTTAAAGTTAAAGAATAAAAGAATTCTGTTTCCAGACAGTGATGTAAATTCTTTTACTTATTTATAATTGGATAACGTGTTGTATTCTTGGGTCCATTTCTCAAAATTATATGAAATTATAGGATCTAAAATTTCCTTATACTTAATTTTGCATTTATTTATATTAAGTTAGTTTTGGATTTTATTCAATTTGATTTCTTTATCTTGTCTTACAAATTCCACCTACCTTTATTTTATTTTTATTTTTTTTTGTGCAGCGAGTACCTTTTCAAGCTTCTGCTAATTGGAGATTCAGGTGTAGGAAAATCATGTCTTCTTTTAAGATTTGCTGTAAGCTCCTAATCAATTTTTATTACAATTACCATCCTTCTTTAATCAAACACGGGGACTTTTAAGATCTTTCTTCTGGTCCAGTTTTTTATTTGTTAAGAGTTTCTCGTAAAACTTGATTTTGCTGCCTTGCATAATACATCAGCATTTTTATGTTAGTAGATGGGATTATCTGTTTGCAGTGTTACCACTCATTATTATTGTTATTTTTTGCATCCATTGCCATTGGAGGTGGTGGGGGGCGGGGGAGGCATGGTATTTATCCTTTTGATTTCCTTTAGTGATTTGCTTCACTTGCGATGCATTTTTTAGGGAAACCATCGTGGCCTGCAAACGTGGTCTTCTTCTTTCCATATATTAGTAACTCCTAAAATATATTTTGCACTTGTCCGTATTCGTTTTAAATAGTTTTTTTCGATTGGTTTTAGATATGTTCATCACATTTGAGATATGACCAAAAATCCTAATAAAAGTGATGTTTTCCCTAACTATCTTTCATCTTTGTTTTCAGGACGATTCATATCTTGAAAGTTATATTAGCACCATTGGTGTAGACTTTGTAAGTGATCAGTCCGGTCATGCCTTTTGTACAGTACAAAGTACAAAATTATAATTCTTTTGAAACTATTTCACATGTTCTTTGATGCAGAAAATTCGCACGGTAGAGCAGGATGGAAAAACTATTAAACTCCAAATAGTAAGTTTTTGCAATACCCATGATGGCCTTGGGATGAATTTAAGATCTCATTATGGTTCCCTACATGTTAAACTTCTTTGCACAATTTGGGTATTTTGCGGTGTAAAAGTGTTACAACATAGCATTTACATTCACATGGCTTCAGTCCATGCCCCTTCTACCCCGGGTCATGAGGCCCTATGTCTGTTGCGTTGTTCTCAGTTTCAGGTTCAATTTTCATTTAGTACAATCTGTTTCCTTTTGCAGTGGGACACTGCTGGACAAGAACGTTTTAGAACAATTACTAGCAGCTACTACCGTGGGGCACATGGTATCATTGTAAGTAATGCCAATTCTTGTTAGGGCAGTTTCCTTGTGATGAATTTACTTAATTCTGTGGTACATCTATCAGGTGGTTTATGATGTGACTGATCAAGACAGCTTCAACAATGTTAAGCAATGGTTAAACGAAATAGACCGATATGCCGGTGACAATGTTAACAAGCTTCTTGTTGGAAACAAGAGCGATCTCACGGAACAGAAAGTTGTGTCATCCGAGACAGCTAAAGTAACTTATCATGCACTTTGTATTTCAAAGCCTTGTGTGCTTGTATGAATCTATGTTCAATTTATTTTTGAATGATTGAGGTTAAATAACATAATCAGTTCTGATTAATTAGTACAATTCCCTTTTTCCCCAGGCATTTGCAGATGAACTTGGGATTCCTTTCATGGAAGCAAGTGCAAAAAATGCCACTAATGTCGAAGAGGCTTTCATGGCTATGGCTGCTGCAATCAAGAACAGGTATAGCGGTTTTATAGTGTGTGTTGAGATAATAGTGTTGAAATTGCTGAGTATTGTATTGTGACAGTTTTTTATTTGGCTAAGCTTAAAAAAATACGTATAGGTAAGCTTACTTTGGGCATGTTTGGTATAGATTCTGCTTCTGCTTTTCAGGGAAGAGCTTAATGAGGTAGCTACCTTGGGTCAGCTTCCTGTAAAGGTCCTTTTAGTTAGACAAAGCACTTTTAGAATTAGTTTCTTAGTCTTAAAAGCAGTTTTAACTTTTACGTCATGCCGAACATGCCCTTACTGATAAACAAATTGTAGGACAAATAATTTCTTTTGTTGCTCAAGTAGGATACAAGTTACTTATTTTGAAAGTAACCTTACGTTGTGGTCAATAATCAACTATGAGGAAAAAAAAAAAAGGTAATCTATCCAAACATTTCCAGAAACAAAAATATACTTAATGCAAGTTCGATTACTTTTAAGCTTAACCAATCATGATCTGTTACTTCCCTGAGATTTCTTTTATCTTTGTTATCTAGATTACGAGTATTCCTTTGTTTGTTTACAGGATGGCAAGTCAACCGGGCATGAACAATGCCCGACCTCCAACTGTGCAGATCAAAGGACAACCCGTTAACCAGAATTCTGGTTGCTGCTCTTCCTAAAAGGAGAAAGGAAAACACAAAAATAAAAAACTAACTGCTGTGATGTTACAGCGCTGTTCGTGGCATGTAAAGTTAGTTTCTTCCATTGGTGCTTTAAGACTCAGCATAATTACTGCTTCTCATGTTATTTCAGCACTTTGTCAAAATGTTCATTTATTCAACGTATTTGATTCAAAGAACATTTGTTAGAAATATTGGTGAATTAATATCAGTATCTGCGTTCAGTTTATTTCCATGTCCTTGAATTTGATTAAAATTAAGGCATCCATTTCGATTTTTAACCTTCCGTTTTTGGTCCATTTTTCACCTAATTAGATGTGGACAGCTAAAGGCTGGTTCGATGACATTTACTTTTTCAAATAGTTGGGTACATGCTTGCAAAAATGGAAGATTGGGATTAGAGAAATGTCGAGTAGATGATACAATTGGAGGATATGGCTTTATAAGTAGTGACTTCTCGCATCCTTTTTAACAATCGGTTGTCATATTACACAATTTAGCTATACCATGGTGAGATGAGTGAATTGGAGGCTAAGGTTTTTTAGGGTTTAAATTATGTGTGCTTTAATGGGTTTTAAAGAAGTTTATGAGGCCCAGAAGTCACGTTAGTCGAGTTTTATAGATGATGATTTGGTTGAATTGTAATCTTTGTTTTTTAATGATTATAACTTGTTACGTGGGATTTTTGTGCAATATATTAGCAACGAAATATGACAAATGATGGATGGAGGGCATCATCTTAGAGATGAGTAACAATTGGGAAATACTTTGAAGTTTGACGAGTAAAATGAGGGTAAGTTAGATAAGTAATGAAACAATGGTTTGACTAATTTGTAATTTTTTTGACAAGTGCAACTTTTCAAGTAATATTTTTGTTGGCAAATAAGATAATGATTTTTTTTAGGATGATGGATGGAGTGCAAACGGAAAAAGTTTAATGAGCATTGTGAAATTTAGTAAACCGTGATCATGGTATAAATTGAATGATTATTGAAACAATTAACTATGGTCTCATAAATAACCCATTCGCCATGCTACAAACACACGTCTCTGACTTTTGTCAATGTTATAGCCAAGTTATTCCCACATATTAGGCCTCTTGATTCATGTTGAAGTTTCAGAAATTTGCGCTCTCACATTTTCTTGTTACCCACCTGCAATTCCATTATCTAATAAAACCCTCGTCTACAAATATTTTATTAGTCCTATTCAGCCAGTTACAAATGCTTCAATCACAACCATGATTACCATGACCACCATGTCCTCTATATTGATTACGTCCACCACGATTTGGACCTCGACCACCACGTTGTGCAAATTGCTGTTTGGCAGTATAGTTGATTGAGATCTCGTTCAAGAGAAGGCTTATATGAGAATGGTGCTGGAATCGTGCTTCATGAGCAAGGAGATGACCCAACAATTCCTCGGGAGTGATTGGTTCAAGCTTGGTTGTGATTGATGGAATGAGAGGATTGTAACCAGGTCCTAGACCAGCCATAAGATAAGGAGCAAGCTCTGATGGAGGCAGAGGTCGTCCTGCTGGAGACATTGTATCAATCAATGTCTTAGCTTTCTGATAATACTCGGATATTGAGTCTGCACTTTTCTTGAGTGAGGCCAGTTGAAACTGAGTTTGGAGAATAGGAGCTTGAAATGCCGAAGCATAGGTAGACTCAAGTGAGAGCCACACAGCACGAGCTAAAGCACAACCAACAACCTGTGCCATAAGCAGCTCGGAAAGAGATGAAATTAGGACCGACATAACCAGTTGATCCTGCTGCAACCAGGATTCATAGGCAGGATTAGGAGTGAAGCTGGCTAGCAAAGGTTTAGGGGAGGGAAAGGAGCCATCGACAAACTGATAAAGTCGTCCACGGAGGTAGGGAACCAATTGGATTTTCCACATAAGGTAATTATCTGGGATGAGTTTGACAGAAATAGTGTGAGATGAGAGTGGGATTTGGAGTAAAATGATTTGAATGAGCAAAGGCATTTGTAGGAGAAGATGGAGAGGAAGGAGTCGAAGCCATTGGAGGTTAATCCTTAAAGCTCTGATACCTTGTTGAAGAAATACTTGGTTGTATTTTCATTCACGTTTTAACTGTTACAATACACAGGAGTAAAGTTTTTCAAGTGAATTCCGATGACGAGAGATTAAAATGGATTCATTAATTTTGAGCAACCGAATTATCCTCATTATTCTTGTTTATTTTTAAAGACTGAAACGTTTGGCATGATAAAACATCTCATGCATGCTTTTACAAACACTGATTCAACGATTAGAAGTCCACGGTCCCTAATCATGATCACACCCCCAAAGCTTTTGAACAGTAGGACGAATGGCATCAAAGAAAGCAAACTAACAGAGTACATGTAGAAAAACCATGTAGTAGAATAGAACAAAACTGTTTTAATCAAACTCCAAAATGAAACTGATCCCATGAAGTTATTCAAGAAAAAACGGTTCCTAATGCTCTAAATATGACAGGAAGTTATTCGTTAAAGTCGTGAAGAACCAAGGGTCTCAGCTCCTGGAATACATCTAAATATACACACAGGTTCCTGTTGATATATCCTGCCACCACCAAGCAACTAAAGATCGGAAAACCACAAAAAACAAAGATCTCGAGAGGCAGGTGGAGATCCCTTACTTCCCACCCAAGGAAGGGAAATGCCCAGCATCTTCGATAGATGGGGCTTGCACATTGTTCATACTGTTTCCAGCATATCCACCTCTACCACGGCCCCGGCCCCTACCACGGCCACCAGGTCGGTAGTAGTTCTCCCCATCAGCAGGCTTCAAAAACTCATTTATGTTCACAGACTGCACATGAAACAAAAAACAATAACAAATTGCACTATTCGAGCATAAATCACAACGGTAGTCCTAGTTTATAGGCAACAGTTAAATTCAAATATCAGAACCCCACATACATATCACAATTGAAGCACCTTAGCAAATTCTAAGGCAAATTCTTTTATATATATTTAGAGGTTCTAAACAACTCCAGAGAGGTAACAATAGAAAAAACAGCAAACATAAATATATCAAAGGATAATAATCTTCTAACAAGAAAAATAACCTGCACAGTCTGAGCTTATAATTGTTAAATCAATTCGTTCAATTTAGATCCAATTAGCAACTGGCCTCTCTTCCAGGTTCAACAGACACTCAAGTTTAGACACTGACCATCACCAGTAACCTAAAAAAAAGCCATCTTCAAAGACAAATTGCATAGTAGTGCAACAAGCAACAGAACCACTCTAGAATGTAAGGTAATTCAAGGAGTACCAAGGGCATACAACACATGCAAGGTGTCTTATCTTGATATAGACAAAAAGGGTCTTCAACAAACATGTAGACATGAAATGGCACATACGATATAGACAACGTTTCCCAACAGACCCACCAGTACTATGGACAAAATATAAAATGATCATCAACAAGTGGATGTTAATGATAAAATTCAATATAAACATTCAATAATTAGCAGCCAAAATTCAGAAGAGATTATGCAGCAGATTTGCCTCAAGGGGCAATCCTGTACAGGTATCATGAAATTTAAACATACCTTTTTGGCCTTCTCAGCCGCCTCTTTACGTTTATCCTTATCAGAACCCTATCCAATTACCAATAAATTAAAGACAAACCATAAACTTGTCTTAGCTTAGTTAAAGAAATTAAGAAAGCTTTAACCAAAACAGTGGACTGACCAATTTTATGAAGACTTCATCATCATTCTTCTTGTTGGACAGAAGTTGCATGGATTCAAACTCTTCGTCCAAGTCAACCTTCCTTTCCTCAGATTTATTTGCCAGCAAGGCCTTTCTCTTCTCTTCTAGTAATTTTTCATACTCCTCCAGTGTCATCTCCTAGTGGCAGACAGTAATTATATAAGTCCTTTTCAGAAAGATAAAAGACCTAGCACAACTGTTCAATTTGAAGAAAATGAGTTGTGCAGAACACAGCAAAAAGTTATTGTTGTCAAACAGTACTAATAACTCATGGCAAGACATGAGATCCTAAAAGTTCCGAAGTCCTACATCATTTGCTAATATTGTATGCATCTGTGCCTCCTGAACTCATTCATTTCCGAGAAACAGTAATGACTTCCCACTTTCAACGCCTGAACAAAAACTGAACCAAATTCATAGTGAAGTATTTCTCTTCCACCTTACATTAGGTTTAAGCGACAATGAACCTAGATGTCAGAAATGATGTACTTGTATCACTGTTTCCTTGTTCAGAGATAAAATGCAGTACATCACATTAAGAAATGGATCAATATCAATGCAATCAGAAAATACATGAAAACTGCCAGTACTTCCACATCTCCAAATCTCATAACAGAAAAATCTAATTTTCAGCTCATGCAGTTACTAGTACACCTTTCCATCATAAAGAAAGGCTTTAAAACAGATACAGCTTTATGCAG
Organism: Fraxinus dipetala; assembly: GCA_902829195.1. Taxonomy (NCBI): domain Eukaryota; kingdom Viridiplantae; phylum Streptophyta; class Magnoliopsida; order Lamiales; family Oleaceae; genus Fraxinus; species Fraxinus dipetala. The sequence continues at coordinate 2,712 of CADEPD010025192.1, read as the reverse complement.
GATACAAAGTTCAACAAAAATTTATTGCATGAAAGTCATCAAGAATTTTGGAAGTTGGAAAGCTAACGTCAAAACATGCATGACAACCACATTCAATGAAAAAAGGAAGTAGATTGATTACCACTTGATTCTAAGTCAGGTCAGGCAAATTGATGCAAGTCAATCTCTAGTTAAGTTCGGCAAACAAAAGTAATGAGCCAATTGTTCCAACTTTCAAGCGAGCAAAAGCACAAAATCCTATAAATTCCGTGAATAGTACAAAGTGGAAGGGCACTCACCTTTTCCTCAGGCTCCTCTTTTTCTTCTTGTTCAGGCACAGAAGTATCCTTATTGGCATCTCCAACATTCTCTTGTTCCAATTGCTTCTCAGCATCAACATTCTTCTCTCCGTCATTAACAGGTTCTTCAGTTTCCCTATATAGGCAACAAGACAACATAAATTGAACAGCATCACGTAATATGAGACTCGTGAAATTCCGATCCAGAGCTATACTTAAAAACTCCAGCACTTACGGAGCAATCTCATCAGTGGGCGTTCCCCAATTTCCTCGACCAGAACCCTCACGTTTAAATTCATTCCTGCAACGGCAATAATGAAAAGATAAGATTCACAACTAAGACAACAAAAATTTTGGAGTACACACTAACTAATGTAGTATATAACTCACACCAAAGGGAAGAGATACAAAATGCAACTAAATACTGACAGCTGGTTAGTAAATCCATTACCCACGTCCAGTCCCACTGTGTCGCTCAAATGCCCTCCTAGGACGTTCACCTTCCACAGTGTCTCCATTGCTGAAACCGCCACGGCGACCACCACGGAAACCCCCACCTCCCCGTGGTCCACCATATGAACGTCTTTCAGAGGGCTTGCCATCATCTCCTTCTTCGGAAACTCTGTGCCTGCCAGAATATCCATTGTTTCCAAATGTATTTTCATCCATAGATTCACGATTAAATCCACGTCCACGACCAGCACCACGCCCAGCACCACGACCTCCTCCACGCGGACCTCCATTACTGGCCTCTTTCACTGCTCAAGATAGATTATAGGCAAGTGTCAAACTATGCAACAATAAAACAAAAATTCTTGATAGACAAGATTTGAAAACAACCAACCTTACCGAGTTACTTGATGAACTAAGTTATAGAGCAAGGATTGCTCTAAAAGGCAAGGACTAATTGCAATTCTATGCTGCTAACAATGAACCTCAAAAATAAATGTGGATGATGGTAACAATAATGCAACCCACAGTTAAACTACAATCAAGAGAAAGAAGGAACGTGACCTACAACTGAAAAAAGGAAAAAAAAAAAAAGAGATAGAACCCTTCCCAACAAAAAATGGAATAACAAGACCACAATCATAGATACGCAATCCAACTTTGACTCTGAAGCCTATAACTTTAAATGTCCAAGTTCATTAGTTTAGCCCCCCGGTCCCATCTATCTGAAGGTGGGTTACAACTCATAGAGAACTTGTAATAGACACTTTTTTCCTTCTAGTTGGAAATCTAACTCATTTTACGGTAGAGCCCTCTAAGTCATGCTAAATAGCAAATTCTGCAGTGGAAGCAAAAAGAACACCTGTGCATTTGAAAACCAAGCTAACTCGAGCTCCTATCCTCTTGTGATGATGTTAACAAGTGCAGTTAGGGGCATAATAGGATTGTAAGGTCTTACTTAAAAGAGATAAGAGGACACTAAGCTGGGCTTTCCGAATGAACACCCTTGCAAAAGAGCCTTAATGAAACCCAAGATAACATGTCTTTCCAAATGAAACTTTGTGTTTACTGAATTGTGCTAAAGATACTTCCCAAAATAGCAAGGAAGTTAAGCAGAATGAGATTTCAAAATATGGATATGGAAAGCCTTAAAAACTTGAATCCTTCCAATACAATAAAATACCAAATTAGAGTTTAGGCTGTCAGATAATGAAGGTGGTAATATCTTAAAAACTTGAATCCTTCCAATACAATAGAATACCAAACTAGAGTTTAGGCTGTCAGATAATGAACGTGGAGATATTACCCTTTCACCAATTGTAGGAAGTAGCACACTCAAAATTACATGTGTCCAAAAGTGACTGTACAAACAGGCATATGGATGGCAGGATAGGTGACAATTATTGATTTAAAAAGGAAATATAAGTGATTGTTAACAGGATGACTGCACAGAGAATGACAGACTGACAACCGATTCCACTAGTCAGGACCTATATAAGTGAGTAAGTAAAGATGTCATGCCATTTTCGTAAATGATCGAAAAATTATTAGCTATACAACTTTCATTTTAACAATTCAGAAATCATAACACGAATTAAAATATTACTAACTTTATTCAACGTCATATAGGTACAAAGAACAGAAATAAGAAATGAGACACAAGTGAATGAAGGGTTCCCCATAAAAGTAGGACATAAAATGATTAAAAAACATTTTATAGAAAACAGAATTTGTATATAATAATATTTAGATGCCCAATAAAACTTATTAGTAGTGTTAGTCTGGAAAACACTTCTTAATAGAAAGAAGCAAACCCATCACCATAATCACGCAGATACACACTAAAAAACATAGAGGCATAAGGCCTTTTTAAGCATTTTTTCTGAGATAGATTTTGTGAAAATTAATATTTTTTGGAGAATGTGGGGGAAGAAGTGAGGAAATATTCAGGATCCACGTGCAAAAATTATTTTATTGAAAGAAT
>CADEPD010025173.1:0-23772 GCA_902829195.1 Fraxinus dipetala | reverse complement strand
TTGCTGGCATCAGATTCCCGTTTGCGTCCTGATAGATGTGCACTTGAGAAGGGTGACCTCTCCAAAGCTGGTGCTGAAAAGAGCCGGTCTCTCTCTCTCTCTCTCTCTCTCTCTCTCTCTCTCTCTATTCAACTATTTACATGTAATGTAGATGTCTTTGTCCGTCCATTCCACGTGCACAAGTCGATCAGTGGTTCTATATTAACATAAACAATTGGCAAGCATTTGAATCATCAAGAAGAGTTAGTTATGGTCATTTTGGCTATTATTATCATAGTTTCGTAAGTTGTACCGTTCAGAATAAATTTCTTATGTATTAAATTGGCCGTATTACCAATTTAAATCATATGGTGAATCTATGGATTAACATATTGCAGCAACCCTCAATTCTCAAACGGCTAAAATCAGCTTTGCAAACTCAATTTAAGAACTATGTTTCTCCTTTTTCTTTATATAAGAAAGTAAGGACATTTTACACCCTTAGACTAGACCTATTAAGATCCATTAATTTTTAGAGTTTTGTTATGCTTTTTGAGGACATCTTGGATAATGTCGGGTTTAATCTTATGGGTCTTTTTACGATATTCTACTGTTCTTTTTGGCTTTTTTCTTTGTGTTTGCTCTCATCACCTTCAGTAATGCTGTGTCAAAAATAAGATATATACCTACTCTCTAATGCATTTTTCTATCAACTAAGTTAATTTTCTGCATTGGTGATGATATCGTTCATGTCCTATTATTCAAATTTGAGGCGGCTTTATGTGAATATTTCAAGTAGAATATGATAGGTTTCGGAACCATGGAAAAATATTTGAATTGTTCTGAAGTCGATGCATTGCTACGATAACACCTTGTTGGATTGAATTGTTTCAGTTAGTCCCTTTTTTTTTTTCTTTGTATGTGAGAAGTTGAACTGTTTGTTTTTCAATTTTGGATCCTTTCTGCGTTTTGGCCCTTTTCTCTCTCAATTCTATTTTTATCTCATTATCTTCATTGTCCATGTATTTTCATGTTTGCTTCTTTTGAGTTACTATTGTGGACTTGGATATTTAGCACCTGTTTGACAACCATTATTTGGGAAAAATAAAGTTTTAAATAGTGATTTTTAGGAGAATGTGTGGGTAAAAAAATGGGAAATTTTTTGAGTTTACGTACAGAATATTTTATTGTGTGAATATGTGGTTGAAACTAAGCATGTAAAAAAAAAGTGAAAAAATAATTGTTGTCAAACAGGGGCTTAGTTCAATCTTTGATTTTATTCATTATGAAATATCCTTCAACAGTTATTTGTGTTCTTTATTTGTGAAAGTACTGTTTTTGGTGTTCCTTTTAAATATGTCTAGAATATCAGATATATTTGATTTCCAATACTCATGTTATTATTTAAATAAGGTTCATTGCGGAAGCATATATGATATGGTTTGTTTTTGTTATTGTGGTGGTATATCTTGTAACGCATCTGTTCTTACATCTTTCTAGTTTGGAGGAGAGACAGAGAGCTGAAAAGAGAGACAGAGAAGCTGAAGGCGGTAATTTTGCGCCAAAATGGTTTGATATGACTGATGAAGTCACAACTACGCCATGGGGTGAGTTGGAAATATATCGTTACAATGGCAAGTACACAGAGCATCGAAATTCTGTTGATGCTTCAGATGCAATCGTCGTAGACGATGTTCAGTCAATAGAATTTAATCCATGGCAGTTTGGTAATTTGTCTGAGGAATGAGATCATCCTTTATTTGTTATTGCAGTTTTTATTTGAGATGTAGAACTAGCTATTGTTGTGGGTATGTATACATTTTAATGTTATTGGTTGTGGTGTTATATTAGCAAGATGATATAATTTTGTAACTGTCACTGGTTTTCCCTTCTTTGCTTATATTCTATTTAGTAGCTTTTAAATTTGGTCATCCATAAATTACGTCGAGTTTTGTCCCTTTTTGGTACGGATTCGTTGAAATTAAATTTTTTTCTTAAAGAAAAACTCATGGTATATAGAATTTTTGTGCAAAGAATGAATTCACTAACGGTGATGTATTTTTGGCGTGTGGTTCTTATTTTCAATATGTGGAAGACTTAGGGTACAAACCATGACTCGTGTGTTTGGTTCCATTCTTCCACGATTCGAGAGAAGCTAACTGAATGAAGTTTTGTTGTTTATTTGTTATTGGTGTAAATTTCCGTGAAATGATATAAATTAATTTCTATGATGTAAATAAAAAATACGAGATGGTTGTATCTTGCTTTTTATAATCGATGATTTACCCGTGACCTGAAGGTTTTTTTTTTAGATTTATACATATGGTGTTAATCTTCGTGCGTATTCTTAGTTTTATTGGATTACTGTGTTGTGAATTTCATTCATTCTTTGTTTGAGTTTCATTTTTTGTCAAAAAAAAAATACATTTTGAATAGTGTATGAATGAGAAATGTGTGATTAAAACATAAAGAAAAAAATTGAATGTACATATAATAATATTTTAATAAAAAATGTGTAATTGAAATATAATCAAAATACTATTAAAAAATGTAGAACTCAAACAGGGGTTAATTCTACATTACACTTTTGGAGTCTCATAATCCTCTGCTGTCAAGACTGAAGGGTGAAGTGACTTGGACAAGTTAGTTTTAGCCCATGTTTGAAAATCTTTAAAATAAGAATTTTTTTAAAAATAAAAAATTTTGAAATAGTGATTTTTTTTTAAGAATACGTAAGTAAATTCTCATTTGGCTCTCATTATTCTCCATTAAATTATAATTCATTTTTTTTCTTCTTATCAATCACACACTTTCTAATAAAATAATATTACACGTAAAGTTTAAAAAAAAAAATTTGTTTTTTAATCACACATTTTCAAAAAAATTACTATTCCTCTCAATATAATGTGGAATAATGTAAGCCAAATGAGCGCTAAAAAGTAGAAAAAAAAATTTGTTTATGTTCAAAATATTTTATAATAAGAATGCGTAATTGAAAAAGAATTTTTTTAAAAAAGTTTTGTTTTATTGATTGTCAAACGTGCTAAATTTAGATCTATTCGGCTCGAAAGTCATATACCACCCCAGACTACAACTTTACCGGGATCTCGGACAGTGTGTAATACTTGTAATTTGATCACTAATTTAATTAAATAAGGGTATATTAGTAAAAGAACAAGGTAAAATATTCTCAATTAAAAAACAAGTCTATATATTTGGGACAAGAAAAAATGAAAACTCAACCTATGTAGGTGGGACGGAGGGAGTATTATTTATCTCGTTAAATACTCAATTTAATTACTTTGTAAATATTGTTTAGCCAGTTTTTTTTTTTTTTAAAAGAAACAATCGTGTCTGTCTTTGTACTACGCACACAACAAAATCCATCTATCTTAAACATTGTAACTGTCACAGTGCACACAATATTAATTGTAACGACAAATAGCAAAAAAGGTCCCCCAATCATTCACCAATGCAGTAATTTGATCATCAATCTTCAGAATGTTGCATTTAAATCCTCTTTCAATTTGATAACCAATAAGTCATTCTCAACTTTCCATTCAAAGTTATTTATTCATCCTCTTATTTTACGCAACCTAGAACTTTTTCTTCGAACTCCTTATTTCCTTAGAGTGAAAAGAGTTTGCCAAACTTTCTAGTTTTGTCTGAATTGTGAGATAAAACTGTCACTTCTTATTCAAGATAAGTTAAATTTGAAGAAAATTATAACCATTGGTTTGGTATTGTTAAAAATCAGATTTTAGTAGTTTTTTTTTTATAAAAGTTGATAAAATGTATAGTTTAAAAGTTATGGATTTTATAAAATGTGTGAATAAAATTAATTGTTGATTTTGATTTTAATTTTTTATTAATTTTCAAACTATATCAAACAAGGGCTGAATAAGAATGTATGGTTCAAACTCAACCAGTTTCCTTTGCCAAGTTGAACTAGTCTCTCCATCTCTCAGCATAGCGGACGACCCATCTTATCATGATCGGCTAAATCTTTCTTTTGAAAACTTTAAAAATCTGGGTTGGATCTAAGCTCATTTATTAATTGTTTTAGTAGGACTCATATGAGATTTTTTTTTCTTATTCTATTTTTTTCTTTAGTTTCTCCTTTCGTTTTTTTTTTTTTTTACTTTAGACAATGGTATGATCGTCTTTTTACAAAAGATAATTGGAAGGCAAAAGTAAAAATGTCCATTGAGGATACAAGTACTGCCAAGTTGAATAATAGAAGATTTAAGTGTTCCATTTTAAAGAATAGGGATCAAAATGCAAAGAAAATCAATGTTTGGAAACCTCTGCTGCTATTTTCCTTAATAATAGTGCAAATTAACAAGGGTGTTGTTTGGTTGCCGTCATTGACAGCTTCATGTGATAAAGAATGGGCCCACTACCCGCTGTCCTTAAATCTCAGTTTCTAACGCCGTTACTTTCTTGGCTTTATCGCCGTCACTCCGTTTGTCCCCCCCTTCTATTTTTGCGAAATTTAAAAAGTTTAATTGTGGGATAATATTGAGTAGAAAATGATCCAATAAAGGGCTATGCATATGCCACATAAGATTATGCTTTTTCGTCCCAAGTGGCATGTAAAGTAAGTCGTTGGCCACGTATATTTAATCGGATTATCATGGAGACTATTTGTATATTTTAGGCAAAAGGTCCCCAACATATTAGAAATGTAGCAAGTAAGTCCTCATTCTGTTAGTATCTTATCGATTGCCGATTTAGAATTTTACCTTTATTTTTTATTAAAAATTCAAAAAAAAAATTAATTAAAATCATAAATTTACGTTAAATAAAAGAAAGAAGCAAAATCCTCTTGTGATTGAACGACCGACCACAAGAGGTCGTGAATGTTACAAAATGAAAGTTAGGAGGATTGAAGGGGTCAAAATGTTAGGTTAGGGATCTAATAGGTTTTGGGTCCCATATGTGATTTTTCCTATATTTGATTAGGTTAAAAATAAAATTTTTAGTAAATTTTGGTTGAAAATTAATGAAAATATATAAATTAGAAATTGATAAAAGTTATGTATTCCATAAAATATGACATTGAAAATGAATTCGAGGGAAGAAAAATTTCAAAAATTGAGGCTGAACAGGATTATATGTTTGATGATGAAAATACCCTTGTAGTTTGTTTAATATGTGATTTGGATCTAGGAGGTGGGAGATGAATCTTTGCCAACTTATGGGAAGACATACGTAGAAAATAGGAAAAAATAAAATAAAATAAAGTAATGGAACTAGATCTACTTGCACATGCTTCTAAGTTGTAACTACACTAGTTGTGTTATTCATTTGTCCCATAGGGATATTCCCATCTTTACTCCTATAAATAATCAGCATTTAATGCACCAAAATATACGGAAAAATGAATAATTGTATAAGATTTTAATTAAATTCTTTTAAAAGTTATCCGGACCACACACAAAACGTGGCGATCGTGCATTCTTTCTTTAAAGGAAAAAGGGTATAGTTCTAAGTTTGATGCTAAGTCGAAGTTGAACCAGAAATATGATTGGTTAGACATGAGATTTATGGGTTGACACGTAAATTGACAAATTTATACATAGTTCCTCACTTTTCGGATTTTCTTGGTACCCAAAAAGCTTACCCTAAAAATGGGAAATAAATTTTCAAACGAATCTTTCCCACAAATAATTACATCAAATTAAAAAATTAGAGAGTAATACAAAATTCAAAAAACACAAAATTTAAAGAAAATTCCCTCGCTTAATGAACCAACGTTTTTCTCGAGGGTGTAAATGAATTTTAACCACAGGATTTCAATCTCTCGCCACGTGGCGCTATCCCATATCCGCAAAAGAATAGGTCTTTAGGCAGTTCCTTTCCGCAACCTTGTATAGACGGTCACTAATTTGGCTTCTACCGATTGGTCCGGTTTCAGGGGTCAATGGTATAAGAGTTGGGGTTTAAGCAATGGTGGAGGGTGGTTTTCACAGGGTTTTGGCCATTTTTTAGATAAGAGAAAAAGGCAAAAAATTATGAGAGAGAGGTAAATGTGCTAAAGATTTTTCCTGTAGTGAAAATGGAATATTCAGATTCTACTTTGAAATTTGTTTTTTGAAAAATTCTCTGATCTGTGGGTCCAATTCAAGGCGAATTCTACAGGGTGCTAATTATGTGGATTTTAGATGAAATGGAACATAAATCCCTTCCCCAAAGGTGAGATGATCAAAAATTTGCCCGGTAAAGTTAGATTTTTTTGGATTTTTTTTTCTGTTTTTTTGTTTGGTGGAGGGATTTTTTCTTATCTTCTCAAGGTTTTTCTACAACCAAGCAGGGCATTTCCACCTGTTTCGTATTTTTCTTGGTTTTTAGTTTCATTTGATTTAGAATTTCTTACCCTTTTATCCATTTTGAATTTTATGGTCGATCTGGAATTTTGACGTGCAAACTTCTTTTCCCAGAAAAAGTATTGGCTCCAAATTATTAGTTCTTTAAAATCTGAAAGCTGATCAAGATCCATTCATTTAAGTTATTTCTCCATTTTTTTAATTTTTCGAGATGGTATTGTGTTGATCTGTATCTCTATTTTTTCAGATCATCTTCATGCATGTACCTTTTAATTTTATTTTTCAAAAAATCCATGGATGCATGGAAAATAGTCTCTTTCTATACAGCTTTGAGATCCCTTCTATCAGAGGGTTTATTGAGGGGTTTTAACTCTTTGTTTCCCTCCTTAATTCAGTCTTTTGCTTTTCCTTTACTGGAAAGATTTAACATATTTAGAATTGTTTGAAATAAACCATCATTTGAATTTTTGGTTAATTTAGTGTTTCTGTACACTCTTCTTTGAAGAGTTTGAGTTTTTGTTATTTTCATCCACGTAGATGTATTGACTTCATTTGGATCACCGATCACATTGATCTGATATACTTTGGTCATCTAGATAGTAAGCATATATCAAGTTTGGGAAAATTGGAAAGAAATTTTGTTGCTGAAATATTAGACTATTAGCATGTGATCTTGGATCTCATGGCAATTTGTCATCTGAGAAGTCATCATGGAAATACTGATAGGTATGCAGTGACTCGTTTTTTATGGTTACATTGTCCATTTAAGACATTTTGGTTCCTGTTATGAATTCTGAATAATTTTACAATTAAGCTATCTCTTGGCATTAAGATGGAATTTTATGCTTATTAATGTTGGATCATTTATCAACTAAAATAAATTTTGCATTAGCTGCTGGAGTTATAATGACTACGAATTCTTGATTGCCATGAGTGTCATTTTTTATCCTATTTAATTGTTATATTTATGCCAGATTGTGTTTGTCGCATATGTTTCTCTTTGTTATTATTCGGCCTACCTGATCATTGCATGTTGTCCAGTCTGTTAGTCTATGGGATAAGATTAATCATAATGGTTTCAACTATGTGGTATCCATTATGTTACTCTCTGAGTCTCTGTTTACCATTTTGCCCCTCGGTTTGATATCATTAACTTGAACAACCCTAAACTTTTAAGTTACCTACATTGCTGATGTTTGTTCATTTGCAGGATTGGCTGTGCTTGAGTCCTGTCATAGGTGGCTTGTGGATGAGCCTTGATACTTAATTTAGATTGTAAACTAGATTAAAGAATATCAAAGATTCCTGCTTTATGAAATTTTTTGATATGGTTTCTGAAATATGGTGTTGCTGAAGAGGTTAGACTATGGATTTAATGGCTATCAGGTGCCTCCCACACCACGCGCTGCCAGATCAGCAAGGGTAATCCCAGACTTAATGACTAATGGAATACCATTAGTTTTTTTTTTTTTTTTTTTCCTTTTCTGATTTGTGGTTCTGAAGAACTTCCTCTCCTTGTTTTCATTGTCATTTGTTTTAGAGGAGGTGTGAATTTAGGAGGAAAGATTATGACCAGAAGATGTGTGCATTTGACTTATTGGCTACTGTAGCTGGCAAGTTACTGCTGGAGGGGGGATGCTCTCCAAAATCCGTGGATACATCCTCTGATAAGGAGCAGAATGAAGTTGTGGAAATTTCTGATAGAAAAGGAAAAAACGATGAAAATAAGCCTTTGGAAGAAAAATCTTATGAACAAGATAGCTGTGAAAGAAATTTTCTATTTACTGAGATTGTCTCACAAGCCCCTTCTTCAAATTTTCATGCAAATAAACTTGCATGTGGCCAGAACGATGCATGTTCAAAGCCTGAATCTGTAATAACTTCTGAGAGCTCAGAAAAGTTTGGTTCTGCGGAACCGATGTTCAATAATGATTGCAAGCTTCGACTTGGAATTTTTCCTCATCCAGTAGATGTGGAGTCTTCTGTTTGTAGATTAGAGGGTGAAACTAAGAAACAGATAAAAATTGAGGCCCCAAATAATAGGAATTTGGCAATTAATAATCGTGCTGATACATGTAATGTGGGTCGTTCAGAGGCATGGGACAGAGAACCTTCTTCTTTAGTTAATTCAGCCGATCGTCAAAAGTTTCCCTTTTGCGGAGACCAAATTCTTTGTGGTTCTTTCCCCGTTAAGCAGGATGTTGCAAAGTTAGTTACTAGAGATGATGACGAAAAGTATTCTGGGTGCACAAATCCAAGCACCATGAATAAGGCCTTTAGGCCACCACATGTTGGAGATTGCAGAACTAGGACGTTGTTGCCGTCTAAGTATTGGAAACCAACTCCAAATTCGAAGGATAAGGAACCTTATGATCCTCGTGAGTTGTTATTGATTGTTTTAGTTTACATGGTCGCTTTTTGAGTGATGTGGTCAAGCAATCTGTATGGCATAATCATTTTGATTTTATTATGTCTTCAGATGCAGAAAGATGCAATTACCTCAATAGGAATAACGGCTACAAGCGCAAGAGATCTCAAAGAGATTATCCTTTCAAAAAAAGGAAGTTTTTTGACGGCAGCTTTATGTCTAATTCTGATGAAGGAATTTGTAGCGATGTAATAAGTAGTGTGCCTGAGAATGGCTATGGTGGCGGTGCATTAGGTTCTGGTCCATCTCTAACAAGAGGTTAATTCTCATCAGCATGCACTAAACACTTGTACAATCAACATTTATATGTCTTGAATTTTGCTCGGAGATGAATGACTTCAGCTTAGTTAATTTGACACCAAATGCAGTGCCAATGACTCCAACTTCTTTACGTGGTGAACGTGGATCCCTCCAGTCCAGGAATTCCCATGGTATGAGAGCAATTCATGGAGTAAATCATTTTTACTCTTATGACTTTGTGACTTGAAAAATGTCTGACATTCAAAGAGGTTCTCATTTTGAGATATTTTTCCTTTTACTCAGTAAAGCTCGAGATCAAATCTTTTAGAGTTCCGGAGCTATTTATTGAGGTTCCAGAATCTGCAACTGTTGGTTCTCTTAAGGTATTTGAATATCAGTTCTGGGTGTTCTATAGAAATTATAGCTTTCAATTCTGACTTTGTAGTTTAGAGAAATATTATTGTGCGACTATTGAGTAAGATTCTCTGGATTGATGATGTGGCATGTCATACTTTCTATCAAACCCTGTTTTAGATATAGAAGTTCTGTGCAAATGAGGAGGTTTTGCTTGGAAGTCCATGAGATCAACTTCATGCACTACCAAGACTTGCTTAGTGCTCTTAAATTTGAACTTGACATTCTGAATCTATTACCACTACAATCAGTTCTCTTCGTCACAATTAATATAGTTCACATTCACACAGTTTCAGTAATATAACACATTATTACCTGCTTTGATGCAGAGGACAGTTATGGAAGCAGTGACAGCAATACTTGGTGGTGGACTGAGTGTTGGTGTACTTCTTCAGGGAAAGAAGATTAGAGACGATAACAAAACATTGTTGCAGACTGGGATTTCTCATGATAACAAGTTGGATTCTCTGGGTTTTACCCTCGAGCCCACCCCTACTCAACCTCCTTTATGTCTAGAAGATTGTAGTTTTGAACTTCCTTGTGATACTCCACAACCACTAGCAAGGTATTATCGTTGTCCCACACAAGCATTTACGTTCCTTGGCTGGTCAAATAATTGTTTAATTTTCCATCTGATAAAGTTGGACTCATGCATACCTCTTCTTTCTGGTCTGACAACGTTTTAACTACTTATTTTCACTACTGTTTCATATATTGTCCAATGGATGATGAAGTTCTCCTGAGGTATCAAAAATAGCCACTTCAGTCTTGTCTTGCTGCTGATAGCGTTTTATGCTTTTCCAGCAGGTGTCCACCAACGCCCAATGTAGGTCAAATTTCTCATCCGCAGGGTAATTTGGATACTCAGTCAAATCCTGCAGGAACTAATATATGCAATTTCTTTGAAAGTGATTGTGATTCAGCTCCTTTCCCTCCAAATATGTCTTTGGAAAAAATTACAACAGACTCAAAAGCACTGGTTTCTGTCCCCCCCATGAAAGCGGAGGCACTGACTATGGTTCCCGTGAGGAAATCTAAGCAATCTGAGTCAGCACAGCGCCGAATCCGTAGACCGTTCACTGTTTCTGAAGTGGAAGCACTGGTTCAGGCAGTTGAGAAGCTTGGAACAGGAAGGTAAACCATACTGTGGAGTTATGCAAAAAGCTATGCACATGCATGTGTGATGACCTAACTATAGAATTATGAGAAAAACGAAAATATTATGATTAGTTTTTCAACAAACAAATTTCTTCCTGAGAGTTTTGACAAAAGTTGTGAGCTTCAAGATTCCTGTCTTGATTCTATATTCACAAGATATATTCTCTGTCAAAATTTCTTTCTTTGATCTCCATAGTTTCTCTTCTTCACTTACTTTTGTTCTGCAGATGGCGTGATGTTAAGTTGAGAGCTTTTGATAATGCAAAACATAGAACTTATGTGGATTTGAAGGTAAGAAAATGTTTCCACTCTTCTAACATATAAATTGCAACCTTCTTATTATTTAGAGGCCAAAAATAAAGTTTTCGAAACTCAAGTCACTCGTTCCTTGTTTTCTTCCATTAAATTTGGTGTCGTATTCAATCAAAATTGGTGGTTTAATAGTTTGCTGACTGTCATATTTTAGAACCTTTAAGGGGTCTGGGTTGGAAAGTGAAAGAAGCAGCACAAGTTTTTCCTTGTGCTCATTCCTCGGATAAGTCTTGTAACACAACTCTTTCTCAGGACAAGTGGAAAACATTGGTGCACACAGCAAGAATCTCTCCTCAGCAAAGACGAGGAGAGCCTGTGCCACAGGAGCTCCTTGATAGAGTCTTGACAGCCCATGCTTTCTGGTCCCAACAGCAAGTCAAGCAACAGCTCAAATCTCAATCCGAGACTTGCCTTCTCTGAATGATTTACTGTAGAAAACTGGCAGCATGTTACCGTAAAAGGAACCTACGCGTTCTTAGAGCGCGATATTCTGATTATTTTTTTGTGATTAAAAATACTTATTATTTAAAAAAATGTTGTGTCAAGAAGTACAGTAGTTTATGTAATAGTTTTGACTTGCAGTGATTTGTTTCCTGCGAGGAGGGATGGCATTTTGTAGATTGTTGACAGAATAAGTGTTTTGCTGGTAGAAATTTTTTCAAGAAGACACTGCCATTTTCTCGATGTCAAGTTCCTTTACAAAATTCTTGTGTTTCTTTATATGCGTTAGGGGAAGTTCATTTGTTTGTAAATTTTATAGCATGAACTCTAATTCATTAATTTATTTTTGAAAACGTTCAATTTGTTTTATTCGATTTGGACTCATGAGACACGTCATCCAACCTGACTATCTAGCTAGTTTCTATGTAAATACCTTTGATCGCATGATCATGTCTTATCCTTCTTTAGCATCATAGCATAATGGTTTAAGGCTCGTGCCTTCGTGTAAATATGCATGCATTGCATGCCACATCATAGTGGTTGTGTCTGGTACAAAATTAGAGTAGATAGTATAGCCTATATACATCGTGTCCTTCAACCAAAATTATTAATACCATTTGCGTTTTCCTTCTAAATCTATTATAAGGAGGCATAGTTGGTGAGCAGCCAACCAACCTCCGTCGTGCTTCTGCCCCCATGGAAGGGTAACCTGCAAACATTCTCATGCACGAAAAGCGCAATCTTTAGGGGCCACGTAGACAACTAAGGGCCTACTTTAGTTACCTAAGGATGGATAAATTACTTGTATTGGGTCAGGAATCCATCTAGCAGCATTAGGACTTTGTGGCCTTCATTGGGCATCTAGAGGAGGCTTGAGGTTATCAATAGAAAATCAATATACTTCGGGGGCTAGAAATGCGATCGTGGGACGAAGCCACGTAGTTGGATGAATATTGTAAGATGTCGATATTTGAGAACGAGTATGATCTGCATGAACTTTTTGTTAGTCTTGGATTAACAGATCCACTTGTGTCTTATAGGCATCATCAGGTTTTTTCAAGCACTTTCAGGAACCGTGTTCAGGTCATATCAGGCATCATCAAGTTTTTCAGGAACGGTGTGCACGCTATGACAGTGACACATGCACATGAAGACAACAACATGTGCAGGCCATGGCAGGGACGCATGCACACGAAGGCAGGAACGTGTGCAGGCCGTATCAGGCACGCATGCACACGAAGGCAACACCGTGTGCTAGCCATCTAAGGCATCTTAAGGTTTTTTCAAGTATTTTCAGGAACCGTGTTCAGGCTATGTCAGACATCATCATGTTTTCAAATATTGTAAGATGTCGATATTTGAGAACGAGTATGCTCTGCAGGAACATTTTTGTTAGTCTTGGATTAACAGATCCACATGGGCCCTATAGGCACTGATGAAGGGCATGACGGCAAGGATTAAGCTAAAATGCCTGTGGAAAGCGACGAGCACAAGAATTGCATTGTGGGGGGCATGTGATTGACCCTGAGCTCCTTTCCAGCGAGAATGATTCTAGAGGATCGTATAATGTGCATGAGCATGCGGGCTAGCTAGATGTGTATTGCGAATAGGCAAGTGCTTTGGCACCAAGTGCAGCGCAGAGATGCATTCCAGTGTTTACACGCTAGTAAGCTTTGTGGGCGAAATAAATATGTTATGTCTAGAGTCGTGATGAAAATTATCGGATCCGTTCGGCTACTGCCCACAGGTGCGAAAGATTGTCTCAATGTGAGACCCAGAGTCGGTCCATGTCACTAAGACGTGCCTGATGAGTCAGCAGGACTTGACAGCCCAAGGGATGTGTCTTGAACTTGATCGGGAAGATAGGTCTTAATCTTCTCGACTGTGGAATTGTTAATGGGACATACGATGGCTCGTTCAGAAAGATTTAGGAAGGCACTGTACCATTACTCTTCACTTTTCGATATGCTGGACTGGACAATTCCACGGGAAGATCAAGAAAGGTTGTTGTATTAGAGAAGAATTCGGGAGGGGATGTAATGAATGCCATAGCATGTGAAGGACCCAAAAGGATCTTACAACCTGAAACATAAAAGAAATGGTAGGTCCGGAATCAGAGGGCCGGTTTTAGGCAGCTCCAACTAAACCAGGATATTGTTGTGAAAGATGTAAAGGTGAAGTTGAGAACAGGTTACAACGATAATTTTCTGCTAGATGGGGGTAGCAATTGGACGCTGCAAGGATGGAAAGGACGTGTAACTAATGCTCTCTCATGTTGCCTGTGGCTGTATAAGAATGATTGAAGAAGGAACTTTTTACGTGTACTCAATGGTTGACTTGAGTTTCAAATGTAATATGAAAAACATGACATTGGTGTCTAGGTTTTGCAGGTGACAGGGATTAAGATTTGAAGAGTGAATGCCTATGGGTTGTCAAGTAAAAATTTTAAGCATTTTCATGGCTAGATTTTTTTTCTTCTTTTTTTAATATTATTTTCAAGTTTAGTATTTGCACTTTACTTGGTAGTTTTGACATTCTGGTTTTATTGATATTTCGCTTAAATTGATGTTTGAATTATGTTATTTAAATTTAGCCACCGTTTGACTCCCTTTGAAACAAAATAATTTATTTCTCATGCTCATTTTCAATCATACATTCATAATAAAATATTTTGCACTTAAATTCAAAAGTTTTTTGTCACATTCTTCAAAAAATCACTATTCTAAACATCATTTTTACCCAATAATGACCATCAAACAAAGGTTTAAATGTGACTACTTTAAATTTGTTTAATTGAATTATCGATTCCCCTTTAAATTACAATGATCATCTTTATTTTCTCAAAAATGAGGATTTAAACAATCATGTTATATTCAGCTTAGAAAAAAAATATAATAATAATAATAAATAAAGAAGCATAAAATACGTGTTTTATTAGGGGGTTAGTTTGTCTTGAGCGGTCGGGTAAACTAGCTCGGTAAAATGAGCCAACTGCAAAATCTTCCCAGTTTTTTTAGGGGTTGGTTGGTCTTGAAGCTTACCTTGCCCACCCCTAGATCGCCCATCTAGCACTGGTTCTGCTATAGATCTTATCGGGACTTGATCTCCAACTTATTTTCTTGGCATCGCGGTTCCTAGCCTATCTTTTTTGTTGTGTCAATTTGCAATTTATGTTTTCCATCATTTTGGACATTAAACAAGCATGTGCAATGACTCTACTACTAAACTGATAGAATGGGGGACTACAATGCCGTTAAAATTGTGTTACGGACCAAGTTGAGACAAGACCAATAGGTTGGGGACCTCCCCTTTCTCTCTCTAAATTTAAGCTAGTGCTAAAATTGGTTTAAGAAAGCAACATAGAACTCGTCTATAAAGTCAAGTTTAACAATATAGAACGTGAGAAAATAAAAAAACTAAAATGTCAAGGAAGATAGCAGCAGAACTCTTCGAGTTTTGTTCAGCATTGCACATTGGTCTCAAAATTTTGAAAAAAGAACATTTACATCCCCAAGCTTACGAAACTTGCACATGACCGGCGGATCTCTTTTAAGCGAAATAATTTTGAATAATGTTACATAGCGAATCACTGATATACCAGATTGTACAGCCCTCAGCTATAGGAAAACAAGTCACTCTTTCCATTTAAAACAGAATATATTACAGGGGAACTACCTCAGGCACAAGAGGTGAAGGTCCATCATCTTCTGTAGTCGTCTCCACACTGTCTGCACTTTTTTCCACTTCCTCTTGAAATCCTTGCTTGTACCTATCATAATTTGTCATCTCATCTGATTTGAAAGGCCGTTCACCGAGTACTTGGACCAAGTCATCTTGGTGGAGAGTTTCCTTTTTCAGCAACAACTCAGCAATCTGAGCAACTTGCTCTTTGCGTTCTTCTATCAATTGCACTGTATGTTTATATGCCTTGGTAACCCATTCGCGTACTTCAGTGTCAATAAGATTTGCTGTCTTGCTGCTGTAAGGTTTGCTCATTTCAAGCCCATCCTCCCTCGGAGGATAAGAGAGCAGACCTACCTTCTCACTAAAACCGTACACTGCAACTTGAGCGTACGTCATTTTTGTCACTTTCTCCAAGTCGTTCTGGGCTCCAGTTGAAATCTTCCCTAATAAAACCTGAACCTCAAAAGAAAAGGTCGACCTCATAAGTGAATTGTCCTAAATATTGTCACAAAGATGTCTACTTCTAATTCTATTGAGTTCATTTTGTTTAACACTAAATGAACTACAAATAAGAATAAATTAAAATAGTAATCAGTTTTCCTGGAGGATGATTTTAGGTATAGAGAAGAAAGAGAGTAGAAAACAAGAAAAATATTTTGAGGCCACAGAATTATATGGTGATTAACCACCTTGATACATCTCTATCGTTTTCTCAATAAAAACTATGACAAAATCAAGAAAATAATGTAGAGACCTGTTCGGCAGCACGTCCACCAAGGGTCATGCATGTCATATCCAAAAGTTGCTCCTTAGTCATAAGAAGGTTCTCGTTAGGGACATACTGCGCAAAGCCAAGTGCTGCAGTGCCACGAGGAATGATGGTCACCTTCAGCAAGGGTTCTGCGTGCTCTAAAAACCATCCAGCAACAGCATGACCTGATTCATGGTAAGCTACAGTTCGGCGTTCAAGTTTGCTTATTACCTGTTCAGAAAACAGAGTTATAGTAATTTGAACTACGACATGGGTCAATGCAAGATGACAGGGGACATTTCAAGTCCATAGTATAATCTAGTCACATGTATAAAGAGAAATTTTAGACGTTTTCATACAACGCTTGCACAAATACATGTTGCAAATAAAATCAGGAAAACAACTCCCTTTAAAATGGCAAAGCGAAAAGAAATGAGAATAGAAAAGTTGAGGGAAACTGTCTGTAAGATTTTCAAGTTCACACATAAACTGAGCATTCGTAGATATTCTACCAGGATTTGTTTTAAGGACTAAGTTGTAGATAGAAATCAAAAATGGCCTGGCTGTTTTTATTTAGAATCGCCTCACTTTAAGTTTATATTCTAAATGTACAATTGTCATCTAATTTAAGAGACTTCAAGGTTGGTTGGAACTCAGCACATGTAACCAGTAAAAAAAAATTTACAGAATAATAAAATAACCAAAACTAAGGCTCCACGTCTTCAGTGAATGACATTGTGTAATGGATAGGAAATGACATTTAATAGAAAGAGGATAATGGAGCTTGCTGACTTGTACATTTATCTACTTAGTTCTAACGCTTCCTAATAGTGTGAAACAGTAATCAGAAACTCTTCATCTAGATTGTTTTTCGATCATCTAACGATTTAGGCTAGCAAATGAAAACTAGGAAATTATCCCATTAAATATATCTTTGAACTTCATCAAAGAAAGCATTTTGCAATAATTTTTTAACTAATCATTTTCCTGGAAAGAAGTAAATGCAGGAGCATTTAATCCAATGCCCCAAGTAGGCAATTCAGGAACGAAGTACCTTGTTTTTCTTCTCGAGACCACCAATAATCCTGTCTATAGCTGCATCAAAGTGTTCCATTTTCACCTGTGTTTCCTCGCCCCTAGCAGCAATTAAAGCAGCTTCATTACAAACATTTGCAATATCTGCCCCAGCAAATCCAGGGGTGAGGGCTGCAAGTCTCTGAGAATAGTATGATGGTTCATGGTCAAGTTTGATCTTCTTCAAATAGATCCGAAATATCTGATCACGCCCTTTGATATCAGGTTTATCTATGCTAATCTGACGGTCAAATCGTCCAGGTCTTAATAAGGCTTTGTCTAAAATATCAGGTCTATTTGTGCCAGCAAGAACAACTACTCCGGATGTGGTTCCAAATCCATCCATTTCTACAAGCAACTGGTTAAGAGTACTTTCCCGCTCATCATTAGAACCAGAGAAACCCCCACGTCCCCTGGCTCGACCAATTGCGTCAATCTCATCAATGAATATGATGCTAGGTGAACACTGCCTAGCCTCCTGAAACAAGTTTCTAACTCTTGAAGGGCCAACACCAACAAACATCTCCATGAAATCAGAACCAGATATAGACAGAAAAGGAACACCAGATTCACCAGCTGTTGCTTTTGCCAGAAGAGTTTTACCCGTTCCTGGAGGGCCCACCAAAAGAGCACCTTTTGGAATTTTCGCTCCCAGATCCTCATATTTCTTAGGATTCTTTAAGAAGTGAACAAACTCCATGATTTCCTGCTTTGCTTCATCACAGCCAGCAACATCTTTGAAATAGAACTAGACAAAAGAGAAGGCCAAGTAAAAATTCGAAGATATTTACTCCAACACGGTGGGTCCAGAGGTCTACGGACAAGTATTAAGCAATTCCATAGAAAATCAGTGGCATCAATCTTAATGCCAAAGCAATGTGAAACACTAACCTTGTTTTTCGAATTCTTATCCACCTTTGTAACAGGCGCTTTTCCAATGTTAAATATACCACGTCCACCCTTTCCACCTGTACCTCCAACACCTAGTCCACCTTGCATTCTCCGTCCCATGTAGAAAAGGGTTCCCAACAACAGTATTGTAGGGGCAAATCTCATCAATTCTTGGAACCAAACCGTTTCAGAAACATAGGTAACAGGAATATAATCATGGGAATGTATCCCCAATGCTTCCTGGGCTTCCTCTAATTTTTCTTCAAAAGAATCAACACTTCCAATATTAAAATAATATTGATACTGGCTAGTGTTCCCTCTGGAAGTGGTACTACTAATTGGCCCTTCAATCTCTGAGACTTCAGCGGCATCACGGTTAGTTTGGTTCCGCGGTGAGCTTCTTATGTACACTTTGGCAACTGATTTATTAGAAACCACTATATGATCTACTAAACCTTGTTCGAGAAGCTTGTTCTTGAACTCCTGAAAATTTATCTGCAGAGGCGATATTTATCCGTCGCCATAAAAAGACAAAAATCAAGTTAAGAGGACACATTTACAAAAGTCAATTGCAATAAACCAAAGACAGCAGAGATGTATAATAATAATTGTTACAAACTAAAAAAATCTACATTTGTATGGAACATTGATAATTTGATACTGAGATTCCAAAACAAATGGCTGTTATAAGCCAAGTCCTCAAAAGACTTCTGGCCATCAGTATTCAAATGCTTGTTTAGTGCTCTCTTCGTCAGTGCAACTAACGTATTCTTATCATCGGAATATCTATCTTCCTTTTCTGTTTCATATCTATACTTTTCGATATAAAAGCAGACGGTAAAATAACAAATAAGATAATGTTAAACTAGTCCACCTAAACGAATATCCAGCGGTCAAACAGTTAAAAAGTTCAAAGAATTCACGTAAACTAATAGGCAGCTTAAAGCCAGCATAGAAAAATAAAATGGTAATGAGTTTTCGTAATGAAGGCTGCCAAAGTGTAATTTTTGACAAGAGCAATTAGGTATATAATATGATTTCTCAATTCTGGTAAGAGCTAAGCTCCCTGAACCCGTTAAGTTACAAAATGTAGGTAACTATAGTATACATTCAAGTAATTAGTGTTACCATTTGAGCATTTCTTTAAAGTAATTTTGAGATATTAATTCTTTCAGCGTGCATTATGAGTTGACGTTAATCTATGCATTTTTTATTTTTATTTTTATACAGTCTTAGGAAGTGAAAGGTCTATTCAGCAAGAGATTTGGTTCAGGAATGGTTCCACAAGGAGTAATTGAAAGAAACGCAAATTCAGAAAGCCAGCTTCATCCAATTTCGCTACATGGAGTCTTGCCTACCGGTCTTTGTAAAGTCTTGACCTTACCATTATATAACAAACACAATTTTTATTCGGGTTCTTTCCCTTGTCGGAATTCAAGAAGGCATGAATACAGTGGGTGTTTGAAATAGACTAGGGCATTTCTCAAAGCTTTAGCCTCACCGCAAGTGGAGAAGGTTGAATGTCTGATTCTTCTGACATCTCTCAGTAGTTGGGCAGTGGGCCTCAAAGGCTTAACAAATTAATAAGAGCAATAGGTAATGGCTAAAGGAAACCAAATAATACAGATGACACTTAGTGGAGACAAACTCCTTCCAGCTAATGAAGGCACTACTCCAGTCTTATCCACATCTCAGGGTAAGGCACATGTGAGCTATTGGGAAATCAGCCTGTCACTATATTGATTTGCTAGCTCAGTTATATATTATAATGCAACTGGGAGGCAGAGTCAGCCAGTAATCAAAAACAATGAACAAGAAATTTTAAAATTTCAGTACGGAATAGAACAGCCAACAGATTAATAGGTCTGAGATGAAATATAGAAGAAAACCAACAAGAAAAAGAAAAGGCACTAAATCAATTGTCCAAACTACAACATTGATGACGAACAACAAACTAAGTACCTGTAGCCTAGATCTGATTATTCGAATAAGGAAATGGAAGTGATAATGAAGGATATTGGGAACAGTAGCCATAGAAATCAGAACATTAGAGGATATTAACTTAATGCATAGATCAACAAGACAGTTTGGAAAAATCTCTGATGTGGCAAATACTAACCAGATGACTGGACAATGTTCAACAGGGTGACAGTAGACAAGCCCGTAGTGGAAAACAAATTGCTTGACCCATCTCAAGCAGATGAGATTTTCAATCACAAGACAGGGACAACAAGTTAAAAGGGATATCGCAATAATTTGCAGTTGCCACAAATAATTTTTTGCCACTTCATTTGTTTTATTGCTACATCTAGTGAAAGATCCAAAATAAATAGTTCCTTAGCAACCACAACAAGCCATATTAATTTTGCTCCACCCGTCCCTCTTCTAACATCTTCTAATGAGATAGCACTGACCTTAAGGGAGCCTCTTCACGTTTACATAAGCCATGTCATCCCTCACTATATTTATCCTCAATCATTACCACCTTTACCTGTTAACATATATCTTCATTTCTTATCTTTCCATTCTAGTATAACCGTACATCCATCTATACTCATTTCTGTATTCATCTCAAGACATTTTGTCCTTCAACAGCTGACTAACAATATGAAATGATGAAAACTTAGGAAGTCCATCAAGAACAGGAAGTCCACCAAGAACTTTACATAACTAAAGATTGTTTAGAAATTTGCATAAAGGTACACCATTTACCTGTTTCTCTTCATGGGGAGTAGATGAAATTGCTGATAAGATAAACCCAATAACCAAGATAGGTGCAATGATATTTTGCAAATTCTTCATAAAAGTTTCCCGAAAATTTCTATGATCATTTGTATTTGCCTCCTCTGAGATTGAAGAAATCGAATTAGGAGAATATATGCAAAATTGTGAGTGACAATGTCTTTCATAGCACTTTGAGGTCATCTACACGTATAACAATGAACCTTGCAAGAGGTAATTTTTGCAACCTCCAACTTTTGTAGTATGAAAATGTTAATAAAGCCTAGAACTTAATAAAATCGTGATGCCTTGAGTGAAACTGTAGACAGGCAAATGTAAGAAACGAAACATTCGGAAATTAACATATAATTCAATACTTTCTAGTTAATGAAAATCGTAAGTCAATACATAGTTACAGAATTGGAAGGCAGCACCAACATGTCTAATAACTGGGGAAAGACTTGAACATGATTTACTCGATGAACCTCTCCAACATTAGTCACTTGAGAGTTGATGAATAGACCACCATAATGTGTACTATCTAGTTCAATAATTTTGATTCTGTAGGTCTAAGAAAGTCAATGTGACTATGCCATGGAAATCTACTATAGAAGTCAAGTCTGCTCAGGAGAATGACGGAGAAATATAAAGAAAAGAAACAAAAGTTTGCACTTTTTTTTTAATTAATATGAAAAAGGGAATAAAAAGAAAAGAAAAAACATATGATAGGCTGTGTAGAGAAGAGTTCTATGGTGGGGTGTAAATATTCATTTAAGGATATGCACACTGGAGTACTCACGATTGTAAGATGGAGTGGTGGTAGCATTAGAATTTCATGGTGTAAGCTCGCATCAAGGCTCTGCCTTAAGTTTTATATTTTTGTTCTATACATAAATGAGATTATGAGACATATTGAAGGTTAGATTTCTAGGTATATACTCCCTCCGTCCCATTTATATAGGCTGATTTTGTTTTTCACACGGATTAAGAAATTCTATTTAATGTTATTGAAAAAGCAATTTTTGCAAAGAATTTTCCTAGTTTACCTTTATTTAGCGCCTGTTTGGGCGCCATTATTTCAATCAGAATTCATTTTTTCCATCAAATCAGGTGGGGCTTACGCTACAACATGTGAATGAGTGGGTTTATTATTTACGCAATCTTTTCCATTTCTACCTCCATTTGTCAGCTTTTCTTGGCAAAATGGGTTGGAGTGTTGTGGGTAAAATGGGCATAGGGGAAATTAAAAGATTAAAAAAGTACAAACTTTTGTCATTCACGTGTCAGACGGCACGAATATTGAATGCTCAAATGACTATGCAATGGTCCGAAAAATGCTACAAATGAGGTTAAAATGGGTATCATACAGGCGCTTAATTAAACAACTAGTACTAGTATTTAAAAATAATGGTGGGAAATACTATGAACCACTTAAACTCTACTTCCTCCAAGAACTGTGTGTATGTATTTGGATAATTCCAAGGAGTAGGTAAGTTAAAATTTGTACAAATTTAAGATTTAGCGAGGAAAATTGGTTATAACTAGACAAATTAAACAAAGGTATATTAGTAAACGAACAAAATAAATTCATTCTCAACTATAATTTGGGACAAGAAAATAAGGAAAGTCAACCTATATAAATGGGACGAATAGAGTATTATTTAACGATAACATAATTTTACCATATGAGATTACAAGATGGTTACATCAAAGGTTAAAACTTTAGAGAAATACTTTACAATATAAGGGTTTTAGTTTAAGCAGAACTAAATTGGGACTATATAGAATGTTATTTTAGTACTAACAGAAATTAGGACAGTGTTGAAGTCCCTCAAAGAGGTCATGATCTCCCAAAGAGTAGTTTTTTAAATGGACACGTGCCAGTATGCCACTAAAATTCTATGTGATAGAAAGATCCAAATATAATTAAAAGGTCAGTTCTATAAGACATTAATTATATTTGTTAAACTTCATTTATATAACTTATTGTTGGGCTCTTAAAGGACAAATTGCACAAGAGATTAATGCTGAAAACCAGATATTAAGATGGATGTGCAGTCAACATTAGGTGTAAGTAGCATTTTGATCCCAAGTTCATTGTTAGCATTGAACTTTTTAATTTTCGTCCAAAAGTAGACGTTTTCATTTTTACTAGAATGAAAAGATAAGAAATGACAAAATAAATTAACTAGAGATGTGATAACAATTGAGAATAAACTGAAGTCTAAAGGTAGTAAAAATTTCGTGATTGGGACATGTCTAGCATTCGACCTTAAGAAGCCATTCATAAGAGTAAAGCGATCTCAGCATAACAATAATGTTTTAACCAAAAAGATGACCTTGTGCACTAACTATTTAATTAGTATTATTGATTTTCCCTCTTTCCAAATGAATAAAGTATGAATCGAGAAGTGAATTACCAACCTTTGGACTCAGATTTCTGCTCTTTTTCTTTCGGGATTTCCTTCTTCTCTTTGGGGTAAAAGTTCTCATAATCTATCAACAAAAATGCACCAGCATATAAAAAAAGGTCAACCTTTTGGCACCCAATGTTTCTAGGGGAAAAGATGTAAGAAACAAAAAAGAGAGACCTTTACTTTTCTTCTTGGGAGCTTCACTTGAGAAATATCTACGGAATCTGGGGTTTGCAACAGTACAATTGAAATCTGATAAACGATTATTAGAAAATGACCCTTTATTGGCTCCTATTGCAGCAACATAACCCCTCAATAACCCTAACTTTCCATCAAATTGATCAGTGCTATCAAAGTTATTTACATACGGAGCTCGAAAAAGTTCCTGATTCCTTAACAAGGCCTTCCCGCGATTAACCTCGTTTATGACATTCTGCATAATCCAAAACCAAAAATAAAATAAAATAAAATAGCTTAAACAATAGCAAATGCTTTGATACATACATTATTAACGGATAAATGAGATAAAGAGCATCTTACTCTTGAACGCGAAGACCGAGATAATGAACGACTGATTGTTGAAAATATCATTCTTCAAATTATTGTGAAGAATTGATTAAATTAAAAGGATGGGTAATCGATCTACTGCTGAAAATTATCGGATAAATCAGTTGCACAAAGCAAAAAAAAAAAATTTTGGGGAGGGATTTTATTATTTTCTTTGTTCTTATTGGGCAGATACTACCATGAGAAAGTTGTGGCGGAATTAAAAAGGATCAACCTTTGCACCTCGGAGAACAACTGGGTCAATTCACGGGTAAATTTCATCAACTCGGACCTCGGTTTGATAATTCATTGATAAATAATTTATAAATTCAATTAAAACTCATAGTTATATTATTATTATTCACACATTTTTAAAAACACGCTTTTAAT
>CADEPD010025149.1:0-15109 GCA_902829195.1 Fraxinus dipetala | reverse complement strand
ATTGAATTGAGATAGATGGGATAAGTAGTTGATGGTGTTTGAATTATGTTTTTATTGGGTCAGGATTATAATTTTTGTTGGTTGTTGCTAACTTATAATTTTATTTGCAGAAAACAATAGCACAAAGGAAGAGAGATCCCGTGGAAGGAGAAAGAACAAAGGAAAAGAAAAACATCCTACAAGTTTCAAGGCCAATTCCATTGTCCAAAACACTTATCCCCCGAGTCTAAACTTCCTATCTATTATTTAATTTCTATGTTTTGAGCTTTATAGTATTACGTTAAGGACAATGTAGGAAGTAAGTTTGGGGTGAAAAATCTAGATTTTCTTATAATTTGATCTGTATGAATAATTTGTGTGTGATTAATTTAGGATTAATTTTGAGTCTTTAGGAAAATATTTGAAAAAATCAAAAATAGTATTTAATATAGCGTTTCATGACTTGCCGCCTATGATGATACTTATTTGTTTGAATTAAGTACAATTTTAGCTAGAATACTAGACAACACCATAACTTGGGGTTTTTTTACTTGAGTACTTATCTATGTTAGACTTGATTACACGAGCACAAAACACAGTATAAAGAGGGGAAGGACAACGCACACAAGACGGAAAAATGGCAGTGGCAATAGAAAATAATTTCAGATTTTTGTGCATTAATTCATCGATCATTGTAGAAGGAATTTAAGAATTATTCACGTTCCGTCAATTTATCGGTGATATCTTTTAAACTTAATTTTTAAATTTTGACATTATGAGTAGCTAAGTATTTTTAATATTAGGATTACGATGAAACTTATATCACGAACCTTGATTTTTGAATCTTATTTATTTTTTACATTTAAAGTACATTTTCAATTTTTGAATGATTGACATAGATTTATTTTTCTCTATAATTATATACGCCATGCTTATATGAGTATTGTGACTTATTTTACCTTTGAAAGATTGAAAATAAATTAAATATAGTGTCAATTGTCGTAAAATCCGATAAGGAATATAAATATACTGATATATTCTATATGATCTTTAAATATTCATAAATCATTAATGTATTTTTGTATGTTCGCATTCATCATAAAAATATAGTCGAGTCACATGTAAGAATATGTTTAATTCTACTCGTGAGAAATTGTTAAATAAATTTGGAATATTGATCTTTATAATTAAATCGTGTTGTCAAATTGTATGGTTCAGGGCTAAAGGTGATTTGGGATCCTAGTGTATTTTTCATCATCATATTTACATCAAACTTGTATTAATCACAATCTTGAGTCGATTTTAGTTAAGTTTGATCATGCATTTTTAATTATAATAGTTAGTGACGATTTAATCTTAGAAAAATCACAAGTTTTTATTGTTTTGAATTTAAACAAGTACAATATTTGTTGGTACGATATTTGAATTCAAAATCTATTTTACTAATTGTTAACGAACCGACGCTTACGGTAATTTAAATCGGAAAATTTCGCATCAAAATTCTAGGCTTTGGCTACTTTTTACGGGTCATGCTAGTATGACAGAATCTCAATTAGCGTGGAACAAAAAAGATTTTTTCTAATATTGTAAGCCATCAACGGTAGTATGGGAGATGTCATCCAACACAGCAACCTGAAACCTTAATTAACTAAGCAACAGAAACATAATTAGCATTAAATTGCAGTTTTAATTTTTATATGGTTTTTTGTTAATTTGCAAAAAAACATAATAAAAAAATTCCCAGAATTCAGGTCCCAGCGCCAGTGGGATTAGTCCAGTATTTGAATTATATTCGAATTTTCCAGTGAATAAATTGGAGAAAATTAAGTTGAGTGACAATATAAAAATATTTCTTAACCTTATCACCCTCTCTCTCTTTAATTATATCATATGTTCTCAACAGCATATGTTCTCAACAGCACATTATTATTGTGGTATGGTTGGTGGGTGGCCTGCCTGCCTGCATTAATATCGGCTTCTGGTATACCTCAATTTTCTGTAAAATCAGTCTTAAGTTTGACTCCTTAAATTTAATTCACTTATTTTTTTAGCACCCAAACTTCCGACAATTACAAAAGCCAAACCACATTTGGATTTGCCTAAAAAAAAATAATGGTTTGAGTTTTTAAGCAAACTCTAAAGATTATCTACCCAACACCAACAGAAGACTTCCCAACTCTCAAGATAAAATGCACTACTCATATTTTGTGGTAAAACTCACCTTTAAAACTGGAGTGTATGGGGTTGGACGTCCAATGTGCTTATAACCCACAAAACAAGTAGTCGACATGAAATTCAGAAGGGATGGGGGTAACTGAAGCTGGAGAAGCAGGACACATGCTAGCACATTGCTTGGAGTATATTTCTGATCTGAGAATTCAGCGTGTGCCCGGCCTCTCCATCTTCAGCCCTCTCCTATTGTAATGGAAGTACGAGTCGCATTGATCAAGACATTGATAAAGTTGAGCAGGTAATTGCAGGCACTGTGCTAATTACTTGTAATGGGATGTACTTTGAACTTTAAAATTCTATTAGTAATTCTGATGGTTTAGGAAATGCCATAAGATGCAGAATTCAATTTAGTCTTTGATACCTTATTTATATGATATAAGTTCTGCTACATGAGTCGTTTAATGCCACGCATAAATCAGTTACAGATAATTCTCTCATAACTTGTATACAAAATTTAATAAAGCATGGTAAAATTATTCATCAAAAACTTTATTCTGAATTTCGATAAACCATTGAGTTACAGGTTACTCAGAACTCAACTTCATGAATCCAAGCTCATGACTAGATTTTGGACCGCATAAGAAGTTCAGGACAATGCATTTGCTTCTGTTTCTACTCGAACCAGGTTAGCGTAGATTCCATCAAGGTGGGAAGCCATTAACTCGTTGTGGTTTCCATATTCTGCCACTGCGCCATCATTCAAAACAGCAATATAATCAGCATCTCTAATTGTTGACAGTCGATGGGCCACCACGACGGTGGTGGCTTGCTTAGACAGCTTCTTGAGCGCATTTTGGACATGTTTCTCGGATTCCAAGTCAAGTGCACTGCTAGCTTCATCTAGTAATAGAATCTTTGATTTCTTTAGCATAGCCCTTGCTATTGCAATTCTCTGCTTCTGCCCACCTGATAACTGAACCCCACTCTCACCTACCTGTAGCAAAATGACAACAATGTAATTACATTGTTAATGATAATATGCATCCAATGCTTGTATGGTAAGTGGATTGCACAACATTGCACAGTGTTAAAGATGAAAATGCGCAATCCTGTCAGATCACAGCATACCACACGCACTTGATATTTATACAGTACGAAGTAAACATTAGCAAAAACGGTTTTCTTTGTGAATTCAAACTTACCTCTGTTTCATAGCCTTGAGGAAGGCTGGAAATGAACTTATGAACATAAGCTTCTTTTGCAGCAGTTTCAATCTCAACCCATGAAGCATTAGGATTCCCGAATGCAATGTTCTCTCTTATGCTCCCAGCAAATAATGCCGGCTCTTGACTCACTAAAGCTGTTTGCTTTCTCAACCATTTCAAATTAAGCTCTCTCAAATCGACCCCTCCCAATAGTACCTTTCCCCTAGTTGGATCATAAAACCTCTGTATCATCCATATCACCGTTGACTTTCCCGATCCACTTCCCCCTACAAAAGCCACCATTGTTCCCCCTTTTATCTTGATATTGAAGTCCCTTAACACAATTATTTCCGGCCTAGATGGGTATGTAAATGTCACCATCTTGAAGTCGACATCAAATGGCTTTGAGCTTCCGATCTTCCTACCTTTCTGACTGTCACTGTCTATTTGAGGCTTACGATTAAGGATATTGAAAACAGATGGTATTACAGTTGAAGCCATGGAAGTATCTGGCGCAAGCCCAGCAAGTTGTCCAACAGAAAATGAGCTAAGGACAAGTATCAAGAAAATCTTATAGACACTTCCAAAGTCTGTATACCCTTCTTTTACAAGGTAAGCACCAAAATAGAGAGTTAGGGTGTAAGCTCCATACATGACACCTTGAGAAATGCCAAGAGCTAATCCAAGAATTTGTGATTTTTTGATGGACAATCTTTTAGGCTCACATAAAGCTTGATCGAAAGATTGAACTATGCGTTCTTGTGTTCCAAATGTGGTCACTGTTCTTACATTTGACACAGCACCTGCAGCAATATTGCTTGCCCTGGCATATGCACCATTATCTAATTTTGGCCCTACATTGATGATTAGATTGAAATAACTAGCACCCAGTGTGAATGGAGTGAGAGCAGTAGCCAACAAAGCTAATCTCCACTGAATATAAAATGACACGCCAAGGCCAACAGCTGCTGCACTTAAGCCCATTAGCAGAACGGAAAAACGATCACCAAGAACAGACCGGAAACTGACACAATCTATCGAAAGCTTAGACACAAGTACCCCTGTAGAATTCTCACTGAAATCAAACCAACCGGGTTCTTGTCTTAATATAGCTCGAAGCAGAAAATCCCTTACTCGTCTAACGAGTCTTGTACCGGCCCAACCACAAAAGCCTTGCTGGAGTGTCATGGAGATTATACAACCAAATCCTAGCCCAATCAGTACATAGCAAAGGTATCTAACTTCCTTTTTCAACTTATGCATGTTGGTAAGAAAGTAGACTTTAAGCGCTTGGCCAAGAACCAAGGGAAATGTAGATAAAATTGCACCTGCAAGCATACCCATGAGCAGCCCCAATAGCAGCATGGTAATTTCAGGTCTCTGCAGGTTCCAAATATCTTTAAGTCGATATTTTCTCAACTTCAGTTTATCTTCTCCTTTCTCCTGTACTTGGTTTTCTTGCATTGATTTCAGGTAGTTGGATCTTGATATTTCATACACATCCTTTGTCCTCGATATATCATACATAGATTTTTCATTCTGGATAGAATCCAAATTGGTTGGAACTTCATTTTTCTTCGAGACAGGTTGTGCGTCTGAAGCCATCTTGACAAGATTAAAATAGGATCCAGCTTTTTCCATCAGCTTCTGATGGTTACCAATCTCAACAACAGAACCACGGTCGAGCACAACAATTGCATCAGCATTGCGGACTGTAGCCAGCCTGTGAGCAATTACAATGGTAGTTCTGCCTACGGATATCTTATCAATGGCCTTTTGAACCACACTTTCGGATTCTGGATCCAAGGCACTTGTGGCCTCATCTAAGAGAAGAATTGTAGGGTCTTTTAACATTGCTCGAGCAAGTGCAATACGCTGTTTTTGACCACCAGAGACCTGTGTTCCACGATCCCCAACCTGCAATCAGAATTTTGACGATATAAGTGGATCTACTTTCGTATGCATGTGCTAAAAATTATTCTCAACTCTAATTGACTAAGAAAATTTCCACATATCAACCTCAGTATCATAGCCTTGTGGAAGGCCACAGATGAAATTGTGAGCATTAGCTGCCATGCAAGCTTTAATAGCCTCTTTCTTGGTGGCGTGCTCCTTCCCCATCATAATATTTTGGAGTATGGTTGTTCCAAAAAGGGCAGGTTCCTGACCAACCATACCTATCTGATCTCTTAGCCATTTAACTTGCAATATCCTTAAATCATGACCATCCAAGGTGACGTAACCTGCCAAAATTACACGGATGTTAGTAATACTTCATAATCAGGTAGCCTTTGTGTTTCGTAATAATGAAGTTCATGAATGTACCCTGGATTGGATCGTAGAACCTCTCTATAAGAGCAAATATTGTTGACTTGCCTCCCCCACTAACACCAACCAGTGCTAGAGTCTTTGAAGACGGTATCACTAAGTTAAGAGATTGGAGAATCGGGACAGTTGGACGAGATGGATAAGCAAAAGAAACACCTTTAAACTCAATATTTCCTTGCGTACTTGATGGCTTCCTTCCCTCGGGACTGTAAGGATCAATTTGTGGAATCCTATCAATAACTTCAAAAATTCTGCTAGCTGCTACAGTTCCTTGAGCAAATTGTGCGAAGTATGATAGTGCCATTGCCATTCCCCTTCAGAAATTAGAGATGTTAATCAGAGCCTTATTACTTCATGAGGCAATTAATATGAAGTGAAAACAAAGATCCTTGCTTGCTATACCTGCCGCCAACATTGACACCAAAGAAACATGCAATGGCATCACCTCCTGTGAGTTCTCCCTTCGCCACTAAAATTGAGCCATACCAGAAAGCCAATGCCCATGTTGAATAAGTAACTAAATAAATTATACCCATTCCTGCACCTTTGGCAAACCCAATTTTTGCCCCCAAGGGCACTGATCTCTTGAGCAAATCGGAATATTTTGTAGCCAAGTTATCCTCAGCTACAAAGGAAAATACAGTTCTTATAGAACTTATGGCTTGCTCTGCAATGCTACCAGCTTTCCTGTAAGAGTTCTTCAGAAAAAGAAACGGAATAAGTTCAATAATAAATGGATAACAAAGAATTGGGAGTCTCAGAATATTTAGGCATTGTTATCCTACAATCGATTCGTCTAACCTCTTCTTTTGCAGTTAGGCCGCCATATATACCCTTATAAGCAATGCCACAGAACATCGTTAATGGGGTGACGGCGAAAACTGCCAGAGAAACCTTCCAAGATCTCAAGAAACCAACCACGTAACCACAGATGAAGGTGAATATGTGATGAACAAAATGTGCTGTCTGTATTGTAACAAAATGTTCAAATTACTATACGAAAACTTCACGCATAAGTTGTCCATTACACAAAGCAATAGACGAAAAATGTCAGTTTGATTAACCTTCTCCCCCATCACTTCCTGGATTTGTGCGACATCACTTGAGATTCCATGCATGATATCACTGGTACTAATCTCCGTGTCGAAAAATCCTATGTCTTGTCGAAGAACTGCTTTCAGGTATGCTGTTCTTATTCTATGAGCCGATCTTTCCCCCACCATTCTCCAGCAAGTAATCTCTGCAGTCAGAAAGAAAAAATAATATTTTGACGTCATATCAAAATCGAATAAAAGGAAAAAAAATGGTCCATTACCCAAGTAAGCTCCCAACCCTACAAGTGCTGCCAATCCAGTCATAAGCAAGCATATCTGTATTGCATTAAACATCTCAGAATTGCATCATTAGTTCCTCAAATGACATCTTGATCATGTGGTTGCACTATCGCAAACAGTATTAAATAAGAGTAAATTTGAATTTATAGGATTATATCTTCTTCGGATCAGCTATATATGAAAAGTTATTACCTTGTCGACTTCCTTCATCATCTGATGTTTGTCATTGTTTTGTCCTCGGGCAAGTTTGGTAACAAAATTTCCAAAAAGATAAGAATACCAAGGAAGAGATCCCCCATTGATAAATGCTCCCAAACAACCTAATAACACAAGAACTAAATCGAACTTGGTCGAATACTTGAACAAGCCAAATAGCCCAACTGACTGAGGTGCCACAGCGTCATCTTCGTCATCATCCTCTTCACTGAAAGCTGACTGCGGACTTATGTCACCATAACCATCATTAACTCTATGTAAATAATTAGGGGACTGCTTGTAAGTGCTAATATTTTGGCTGTGATTCTGTTGACTATTATCAATATAACTATGTTGTGACATTTCATGATGATTTGACATCCTTCCATGATCATCCTTAATCTTCTCTTCAATATAAGCATGTGATACAGAAAACCATCGCGGTTCTTGATACTGCTGGCAGTCTCGATAAGTCTCTATCAAGCGCCTTTGACGACTGATGTCATCATAATCAGTCATACTAAGCTCATCTTTTTCGGCCGAAGTACCCGGATTTCCCGCATTCCCTTCGTTGATACTTGCCATGATTGGAACTTTACTAGATTTTGTTGCATGTTCACCAAAAGTGTAACTCGTCCTGAAAATTGAATTCTCGTTGTCTCTGGCAACATAACTCTGGAGCTCAAGTCTCCCCGAAGGGACCGGATGATACCCCGAGTGAGAATTATCGTAGTACGGATTAGAAATGCTTTGGAAACCACCACAAGTACGTGACAGATAATAATCATTAGCTGATCTCCTATAAATTCTGCTACTGGTACTCGCTGGAGTAGCAGCACTGGATGTCAATGGACTAAGTGCAGCCCCAAGGCTACGGTTTTCTTGCCATCCGGTTGGTTCAAACTGCCACGAGAGTTCGCCTTGCCATGATCTGTCATAATCAGAGGCAAACGGGGTGGATGGAGTGGGGCTCCGCCTTCTACGAGAAGTCTGATATTGAGAGAACTGGTAAGAGCTGGAACTTGAAAATGAGGTGAACTGATACTGAGAATTAGCCGGAGTTGGATTGCGTCGATGGTGAGACGAGGAATTCTCGATCTCAAATGAATGTCGATCCATTATGCCCTCAGACAGAGAGAGAGAGAATGAGAGAGCTGCCTATGAAGCAATGTAAGGAAGACTAGGGATATTCGCGTGCTTCCGACAGTTCTGATGCTCTAACACAGCATCAAAACTTAGTTTTTACCATCAAAGTCTTTGCATTCATCAATTTGCCAGCTTACAGTCTTTGTCCTGTCATATTTGATTGTTTAAATTTGGACACATTCGTGTTTCTTTCTAGTATTTGATCTCTAACTCTTGACCTGAACTTCCACGTAATAAAACAACTTAATATTGACGGGCCGGCTTTGTATTAGCAAAGAGTTAGCCGGCAAATTGGCAGAGTTTCTTGTTTGGTTAAAAGAATTCAAAAACATTAGCAGTACTCTGTGGATGTTCCTTTGTCATAATTCACAAGTCTTCTCCTCCTAAAACAAATTACGATTCAATAAGACAACCAAACATATGCAAAAAATAAGTTTGTTATTCCCATTAATTAAAAGCATGTTTAGCATCAACGCTCTGTAGCTTACGCATGGCAGCAAGACAAAAAACTATATCATTTTATACGTTATATCTTTCTAATAAAATTTTAATTATTCCATCTTTAAATTCAAATAAATAACACTCAGCATCATTCAAATGCACCCAAATATAAATAAATAAAAGTCAGCAACATTCTTGGTCATATGCATTGTACACTATCAGATCAACAAAGTAACCTAAACCCCAAAAAATGAAAACAGGCAAGAAATATAATATAGGACAACCTGCTGTAAAGTCTATTTGACATATTAGTATAGACTAATATGGCCCAGAAAAAAATGAAATTGTTCTTATTGATAACTCTATTAATATCTGGACCATATCATCTTAGCCTTTGTTTATAAGACTAGAAAGAATGAAAAAATGCTGCATAGCTACTCAGTTCCAAATGTAATGAAAATAATTGCAACAGCAAGAGGAGATGATAGATCATAATAACAGTCTTCCACAAGCTGTTATGCTCTCACAATCACATTGATTCTTCTTTAAGCCTGTCAATATTTGAATCCAATGAGTTCTCGTACTGCCTACTTCCATCATTTGCTATTGCATTTATAATAATCTATATCCCCAGTGATGGAGGCAATCCCAAGCATTTGAATTTGTACACCGGACAACCTTTCTCCTGGAAAGAACTATCTCGGCTTTGTTTCACTTCCCTTGTTCTGGAATGGTGATGATGAGAAAAACGATCTTGGAGCTGTAAAACCAGAATGAGGTATAAGATATACCAAGAACATTGTTATTTGTTAAATCTTCTTTTAGGAAACTACATACAAGAAGTTTTAGAAGATTTGTGTTGTTGCCAAAATAAAGAATATATTTTCACCATTCCTATATGTTTAGAATAAAATGCGCTGCAAACTTATCCATTTATTAACTATTTAGTCCAGCTTCAACCTCAAAAGTAGCATTTCTTTATAGTGCTCGCCTCACATATCACTAAGCCTCTGTATGGCAAATTTATAACTAGTCAAACTTTGTTTTCAACCCCACGTTCCAATGGACCATATACAAGCACTATCTACTTATTCGTCACTCATTTCTATCTATTTATAGATTAAAACCGTTTATCCTCAATACAGAACTCGAGGAAAAGTTAATTCTTAAACGTGATTTTAACAAGTATAAGCAATCAGAATCTCACAAGTAAATTTACAGATATTTTTTACATTGGGCGTCGTTTCAATTTGTCTCCTCAACTTAAGTAGATTGATTTACTCGAAATTTGAATCATGATGACAGTATAGGCTTTAGGAGCAAAAATAGAAGCGAGTGACAATCAAAAGCAAGAGCTATCAGTCCAATGGCCAGTGGATCAAAGCAAGCCCATTAACCTCTATCTTTTATTCGAGCAACAACACCAAAGCAACCAATGTAATGTGCAGTGATGTGTGTATTTTTCGGGTCATACCATTTACCAAGTTGCTGATAAGAAAACATTTATAAATTGTTAAATAAGTCACCTTTAATCGAGCTTCCAGACATCTGGTCCTCCTGCTTGAAATTAGTAGGAGGTGCTGGGATAGAATTGTGTGAAGATTGAACTGTAAGAAGAAAAGGGCATGTATAAATCAATTGAATATTGAAGGAAAATATAAAAAAGTCAAGAGACTGAAAGAACTGGGGATGAGTAATACATCAAAACAAAGCTAAGTCACAGAAACTACTGACCAAATCTTACTCTCAATCAAGCATTTTTACACGGCAACGAGAACTGTGGATTCAGTTAGTTGGAATTATTTTGCAATTTCACTTAAAAATCGGGAACAGGGAGGGGGAGAGAGAGAGCATCACACCGAAATTGTAAAGGGGAGGAAACAAAACAAACAAACAGTGTGTTTGTGAAAAATGAACAGTACATCATCAAGAAAAAGAGTGACAAATATAATATTTTTCCTATGCTTCCCATGTTTAGGCATGCCTTTCAAATAATTGTTCCAAAAATATTGTGCCATAAAACCCAGAACATAAATACTTCTCACATTTCTGGAGCCCTTTTCAGAACATAATGTCGAAAGGGAGTTGACCACTGTATTTCAGAACTAGACGCATATAACTATTGGGTCCAAAACTTGCAAAACCGAAATGCTATTGGTTTGTTGAAATTACATATAATTTATTATGTGATGTTACTATGTAATTAAACTCAAACAGAACAAAAATAAGAAAAACTAGGTGCCAAAAATAATTGATCGAGTAAACAAACAGGAAAAGTTCGTAGATAATGAAACAGGAAAAGTTCGTAGATAATGAAATATCATAATTCACCCTATTCCTTGGAAAACTCTCTTTCATTGAAGCTATCATCAGAAGGTTGCGCTTGATAAAATTTCATCGACTTCCTCAGATCTTCTGATGGCCAATTGGCAGGATCCCATCCATCTTCTGTATCATTGTCTCCTTCAGACGTGGTTACAGAGATCCAATCAACCAAACTCTCTGAGCCACGATTTTTCCAACCAAATTTTAGTAAGCTTTTAAATCCCCTCGTCATATCCTTGCGAGGTGAATTATTGGAGGAATGGGTCATAAATGTTGGCTTCTGAGATGTTCCCCATTTCTTTTTCATTTGAGCTGCATCAGTCTCTATTTGACGTAAAGAATGTGAATTCCATGAAGCAGGACTTCCTACGGGTGAGTCCACTGAAGCGTCAACATCAGACATCTCATTAGAATAAGAAAAGGGATTTTGAGTACTTGAGTTCCATGACATAGGACTTCCCCCAGGCCAATCTTGCATAGAATTAACAGGATGGAAGCTGGAAGGCATACTAGGTGGCAACTCAGCACCTAAAGCTTGCTTCGGTTGAGAAATTGATCTCATAGAATCACCAATTTCTGATCCAGAATTAATCGAACTCTCTGATTCCAAGTTCATTCTTTCTTCCCCATTGTTTATGTTGCTATTACCTTCAGGGTTCATGGTCTCACACCCTTCCCTTTCTTTATCATTAACCATGTTTACAAAGTCGTCTTGCCCAGATGTCAGGCGACTCAGGTCATCATTTCCCTCATCAATTATAGGCTCGGACGACGAGGGTTTTTCCTTTAAAATACTTGCTCTAGCAGAATATCCTCTGCAGCTACCCTTTTTGAGGAAAGGCCTCGTCTGAACATTGCTGAAAACTTCCTCATCAAATTTTAGTGGTGCCACAACATCACCATCAGAGTCCAGAGGAGACATTTCCCTGATATCTCTAGGATTTAAGGAGCTTTTTCTCAGCCAATGTGATCGGCGTAACTTATCCTCCTTGAAAATTAGCGCTTCTTCACTTGTGCTCTTGCTGCGGGCAGAGATTTTTTCCTGTGGACGAATCATTTTACTGGTTCCACCAGAAGGTTTCGTATTTTCTTTTCTAAGGTCAGAAAAGTTGGGGACGGATTGCGCAAGAGCATTTTCAGGTTGCATTCTTCGTCTCCCAGTATTCATACCAGAAACTTTGGTAGCAGCCCTTGGAGCAGGAGCTGCTAAGTGGCGAGGTGTAGGATAGGACAAACTTTTAGTGGGTAAAAGTTTCTTTTCCTGCACACTCCTACTGCCACCATCCACAAAAGAGGTCGCATCTGATACCCTAATGTCATGAACACACTTCTGCTCTATAAACTCTAAAGCATTTTCATCACCTTCACTGTTCCCAAATTCCAAATGTTGCTGTCAAAAGAAAACTTTTATATGGTCAGTTAAAAATCGCAGAATACAAACTCCAGTAAACTCCTAAAATAACGAAATGGATACAAAATAATGTTACCAATCATCAGTGGCATATATCTCTAGAATATGAATCTACCTGGTCCCTCGTAATTGACTTGATGTTAAATGATCTGAGTCGCTCAGCACGTCGATGAGCACTGGAAACTGAATCATGTCTATCAGCAGATTCTGAAAGTTTGGCTTTCATCTCAGCTCTACTCTGCTCAAGGTTATCCTTCATAGCCTTCAACTTTGCTTCTTTCCCCACTCTGTTGGAACACCATTCATCCCTTAGTTTCGCATCTCTTTTCTGTGTATACCTATCATAGAATTTCCCGCGAGAACCTTCTGAAACGCTAAGCTCAGTGAAGTCTTTGTTTAAATCATCACTATAGTTCTGAGTGTCAACAGTTCCCACAAGTGGAGCAGCAATGAATTCAGTCTTGTTTTTATGACTCCTGGCAGATTCAGTTGATAGGCAACTGTCAGACAATTGAGAAAGAGCTGAATCTGCTATTTGTTTAGGCCGAGTGTTAGCAGATTTGCCTCTGAGGGAAGTACTTGACTGATCTCCGGTACCTCGTAGTTTATGCTCAGCAAAGAGCTTTTCAAGCTCAGTGGCTTTCGTTTTCAGATCCTTCAGTTCCTGACTTCCTTTTGACTGCCTTACCCATTGAACTTGATCTTGATCTGGAGGTGGCCTTTTAAATGAATCAAAACCTTCCTGAGCTTGTGTCATCAATTTACCAGATAATGGTGTCCGACTATTTCCATAACCAGAACTCATTTCTCTCAAAGCTTCTGTCTTCTCGATCTGTTCAGGTGCTGAAACTTGCCTCTGGAACTTCATTCCTAGGGCTCCAGAATCTTCGACCCTTGATGCAGAACTACAAAATACCTTCTTGGATAAGGCAATTTCTTTCTTTTCAATTTCCTTACGTCCCCCCATGGATTCCGCTTCAATCCCTGTATAGCGAGCAGCAAAAGCCTCTTTAATCTTTGATCCAGTACCACCCTCAACCGGCCCAAAGTCTCTCACTGTCTTCTGAGGAGCCTGAAAAATTGACCGTGATTCAAAATTTTCACCTTGATTTTGAATTTCAGCCTGCCCACCAAGATCTTCACCACTCTGAGAACCCTTTAATTTTACTTCATCTCTAAAACCAATCACTTCCTCACTTGTACAGCCAGGCGAAAACCTGAACTTCTCTTCTGAATTATCTTGATCCTTAGATCTGCCTATAAATGATCTTGACTGAGTCTTCCCATTCGTTTGATCTTTCGAACCATCACTTTCACCAGAAAACAAATCAGGATATACATTACCAGAATCAATAGCATCTTTTGACTTGTTAAAAGAAGAATTTTTCAAACCATTTTCACTAATTGGACCAAGACCCAAGCCTGTTGCAGTATTGGCCTGCGACTTAACAGAATTTTTTGTATTATTTATGTCACCGGCGCCACTCCATCTCCTCAACACTGCCTTCTCCGCCACAGGGGGTGGTGCCGAGGATAGGTCAGATGACAGCCTCCGGAACTCAACACACTTTCCGACAACGGGCTTTGCCCCGCTCCAGGAATTCTCCTTCTGCTTATTTTCGAACAAACTTATCCGGTCGTGCACGCTGAGTCGCCTCGCCGCGGACTGAGTAGCCTGAATTGACTCAACCTGATCAGAAGGTGAGCTCTCCTCTTTCTCATCAGTTGCAGCAACGGTATCGACGGTGGAACCTCGGCTGAAACTGCATCGTAACGAGGAGGCGACCAGCGGTGGCTTCGGCTGCTGATATCCGGAGGATCCGTCATGCTGTTGAAGGGGCTCCGTAGGTGGTGAGGAGGCCAAATCGTCGCCGATCGACATGTCCGACCCGTATGATGATCGGACGATCCGATCGTTGGACCGGAACTTCCATGGGTTGATTAGGTGGGACCGCCTCTCCGACAACGATATAAACTTGCCGCAGGATTCCCT
This sequence comes from Fraxinus dipetala, assembly GCA_902829195.1. Classification (NCBI taxonomy): domain Eukaryota; kingdom Viridiplantae; phylum Streptophyta; class Magnoliopsida; order Lamiales; family Oleaceae; genus Fraxinus; species Fraxinus dipetala. Next base: position 580 of record CADEPD010025149.1, on the reverse strand, counting down.
GTTGTGAAATATTACCAGCGGAATTGAGAATAATTATTATTTTTTTTTTAGTAATTTCCATCTTCTGTATATTTTTTTAAAAGATATACTTTTTAGAAACATTACAAAATACATCCCTGCATTTATGGTGTATTTACAATTTGCGTACTATAGTTTACAAAATTACGTTTTGAACACTGAATTTTACTTATTGGTAATAAAACTTTTTGCAGTAATAAATAAAAATATTTACAAATATATTGTCGTAAAAATAACTAAACAAACCAACGTGTCCTTAATTAAGATAATCAAATACATCCTATATTTCTCATTACTTAATACTTTATGTAACATTTATTATTCTTCAAGATTGTAATTTTTATTACTCTTGGTCAAAAAAATTAAGTTCTGTTCTTTTTGTATTTCAATTTTGTGTTTTGAGTTTTGAATTCATCTTGGATTTTGGATTTTGGATTTTAAGTGTCTATTTTGAAATTGTTGAAAATGTATTTTTTTTATATTTAAAAAATTATTTTGAAAATACCAAAAACGCGTTTTGAAAATTTTGGTTTGACTATACTGAAAACACTCAAAACGACAA
>CADEPD010025127.1:0-13744 GCA_902829195.1 Fraxinus dipetala | reverse complement strand
TTCAGTACTCGTGTGCTTGCGCCCTTTGAGGCATTCTGTTTCATTTCCGAATTGTAAATCTTTGCCAAAAAAGACACCCATTTTTGGGACTTTGTCTCAAGAGGTTTGTTCCTTACACAATCGTCTGAACCTTTTTAATTGTTAGCGACTATCCGCGCGAAATACCCACAAACAATACCTTGTTGATTTCGCACGCAGTCACACGCTGATATTTACATACATTATATGTGTGGGTATATGGGGTGGGAGGTATTTGGATTAATCTATTGATTGATGATGTTCTGGTGAATAATTTCTTGCTGATTAAATGTTTAGTTTTTTTTTTTTTTTTTGTTTAATTTTCTCATCTTATGGTAGTTTATTTTGAGTTTTTGCTAATGCGTAATTTTAGATTGTTGTGATGCAATAATCACGGGTTTAGAGGTGGGTTTGAATGTGAATATATATATATTATTTGTGATCGATGTTCATATGATTTTTTTAGCTATAAATAATGTGCAAAAAATTATATCTGTGTTTTTAATAGACCTCTACTTGCTATCATTATCATATCACTGTCTATTAATGAATGTTTTTTAGGTGTATCTATAGGTTTTCCATCAATTAAAGGGTGAAAAACTTGATTGTAGTTTCTGTATGTTTGATTTCCTAGCTAAACTTAAACTTATGTACAAGTGTTCTATTTATGGAGAGGAAGATTCTTGTTTAGTGTAAAAACATGAGCAAAGTCAAGAATATACTTGTACGTGGGTTTGTGAATGTGTATATACATGTGCAAAGATGCGTGTATGGTTTGTAAATACAAGTTTTGAATTTGTTATCTGAAGTCTGAACTAATCAGTTGGATATGGCACATACATGTAATTTTTCAAATCCTTTGTGATTTTCTGAAGTTATTTGATATTCTGGCTTCCCTGTACTCTTTGCATCTAAATCATTAGTATTTTTAGCTTTATGGAAGAGGGAGACCCTTGCTTGATTAAATCTCAAGTAAAGCTGATATCAGTAAAAGCTGATATCAGTACTAGTCTTGGAAATGCCTCTAAGACATGTAACCAATTTTTGTCGTTTGTCCTTAATGCTAGCTCATGTTGGTGTTTATCTTGCAATGGAAGAGTGGAGTGCTTGGAGTGTTTTTTGGTATCATATTTTTCCAGTTTTATTCATTTATTTCTCTTTTGGAGTATTGGTGTCTTTAATATGAGGATTTTTCAGTTCTTTCTTCATTATTTGTCAAAGTTCACATTTATCAAGAGAACAATGTTTGGATTTTAGTCAAGATTACTACCTCAGCACAGGTTTCTTGGCTTATGACACTGTTCTCCCCGTATCAAGTCATTATGGTTGAAATACTACTTCAGACGTTTAAAGAAGACAAAAAATATTAGAATTATTGCATATACTCTTTAGTTAGATTGGAAGTTTTAAATAGTAGATTTTAGTGACGCTCCATTATCCATATACCTTACCATCTACTGTTCTTTGTACATAAATATCTGTTTTTGTAATTGGAATGCTGATATCACTCTTTCTGCACAATAGTCTGTTTAAGTCGAGACAATCAATGGGATTTGGCCATCCACCTGCCTTGAGTTCTCCACTAGAAAGACATGGGGATCTTGTAGTCACCAGTAGGCCTAGTGTAGCTGCTATTACTAGTAAAATAAATCGTGGAGCTACTATTTCTGGAGCTGACCATATGTCATTTTGATATATGCATCTGCCTTATGCCCATTCTCCATTTTATCCTCATGACCAGAAAACTGAAAATTATGAAGAATTGTTTTGCTAACCCCAGTGGCTTACCAAATCTCCAGGCTAATAAAGATTTGATCCATGTCAGAAGCAATGTCTCTAAGCTTCCTAGAGTATCTGAACTTTCACATCTTGAAGTGACTATGAGACAGTTGATTGATGGAAATAATATGAACACCACAGATTGTTTCATGAATGGAGGTGTTTTTTCCTGACTATCAGCACCCGGAGGTTAGCGTGAAATTTATGCAAGAGGTGAGGCTTTCACAGATCATCAATGACCATACAGGGAGAAGAATCAAAAGCCAGTAACCTTATTAGGTCACAGATAAATGGAACTCTTTCCAATTTAGGATCTACCACATCTATGTTGCAGCATAATAAGAACTTTGTTCAGGAAGAGACGCTCGGAACTGGAGCTAATCTAGAAACCAGAGTCTTCAGAAAATTCAGGACCTTAGAGATTGCCAATAAATTGGACGAAGTTGATTCTTCCAATTATAAATGTCATGCTAGACCAACTACAAGAAACCCTCTGATTTGTACAGAATTTGCTGGTAGAACTCAAAGCTTCCAAACTAGTGCTGGGGGGTTGTCAAGTTCATCATGAAATTTAGGTGGCCAGATCTCCAGTTGTAATGATGTTGGAATTGATAGAGGACACAACACCGGGCTAAGGTCACTCCCGTTCCACACTTTTCCGACTTTACGTGCTGATAAACGTCCTAATCATTCTGTAAACAGCGTTAGATTCGGATTTTCAAATTGGTATGGCTCCATCCTTGATGCCTTTTGGCAGCACTTTCATTTCTCATCCTGAATGTGCTAGGTGGTCTGTTATGGCGTCAGATTCAGCTAAGCTTACCATGTTTCTGAATCAGTTAACACATCACCAGCGACGGATATGGAGAGTTCCACGAGAGTCTCTTCAGAGTCTTCCATGAATTTCCATCGTCTCTGAAATCAAGGAAGCTTCATAAGGCATGCTCTGAAGAAAATCATCACCAACTTGGATGAAACTCCAAGAATTCTCTAGAAAATTGGTGATGATTTTTTGGTGATCAAATTCCAGACTCTTCTTAAGCTGCCGACATGAGAGAAGGTCCTAGAATATTGTTGTATAATTTTATTTTCCACCGCCTTTCTAGAAGAGTTTGCCACTACCATAAACACCTATATATGTGTGTGTGTGTGTGACTGAGAGAGACATGATATATATAAGCAAGAAAGAGAGCGTGAGTTTGAAGAGAAAGGTGTGAGATAAAAGAGAGAGAGAGAGTGCAGGCGTGAGCGTGTGAGAATTGAGAGAAAGTGAAGAAAGGGTTGGTGGGGATAATAGTGGGAAGTGCTATGAGTTGGTAAAATAATTAGTAAGGTGTCCTAGTGTTCTTGGTTCATGTCCATATTAAATTGTACAATTGTCTTGAGTGTTTCTTTTGTAATAAAAGAGAATTTATTGTGCTCCAAACTCAACAATTTGGTATTGGAGCTAGACTGTCGAGGCAGATTTTTGAGCATATGGAGTTTGTGCGCAAAGGAGATTGTGAAGCTTTTATAAAGCTTGCTTGATTACGGAAGGTAAATCAAGTCACGATGAGTGACCTACAAGTGATAAGCTAAGTTAAAAAAGCTCAATAATCAAAACTACACAATATGGCATATTTGCAAGGAGTCATACCTCTAAGGGCAAGATCTATATGAAGTAGTCCGTGGAAGTAGTCGGGTAAGACTATGTTCGTTATAAAGACGACAATTGAGGAAGAATTGTTGGAGCACATAAGGGATAAAAACATACCAAAAGAAGTATGGGACACTTTTGGAGGCATTTTTCTCAAAGAAAAAATGACTTTAAGGTTGCAGCTTCAAGAGAATGAGCTTTTCTTCATCAATCGAGGAGAACCGACCTTAAGTCAATATTTTATCAAAGTTAAATCTCTTTGTCAGGAAATTTCAGAATAAGATTTTTCGAGTAAAATTTTGAAATCTAGAATGAGAAGAATAATCATACATGGATTGAGACCCGAATTTAGATGTTTCATATTGCTATACAAGGTTGGCCACAACAACCTTCACTTGTAAATCTCAAAATTTGTTGGCCGACCAAGAAGCGTTGATCAAGCAAATGTTAGGGGTCTCAATAAAGATAGAAGATGAAGTACTATATAGTTATAAAAGAAGAGATCGAACCATCAGTACAATAATAAAGAATTAAAAGAAAATAAACATGAAAAATGTTCTGAAACAAGGGGAGCTAAATAAAGTCGTGACTGGAGAGGTCTGTCGAAGGATTTCAACGAACTAATGACTCGTGTTTTGTATGTGGCAAACGAGACCATTATACTAGAGAATGCCAATTCATGAAAAAGCCAATAGAAGGCAATATGACAACCTCCAATGAGCGATAAAAATATATTAGTGAAGAAGAATGGGATGCTGAGGCATCCACAAGAGAATGCTGATTCAAGAAAAAGCTAGCAGAAGGCAATATGACAACCTCCAATGAATGATAAAAATATAATAGTGAAGAAGAGTGGGATGCTGAGGCATCCACAACAGTAATTGAACTGGCTCGAGAAAAGAAAATCAATTCAAGTCTAAATGATGAATCGGCACTAGTGGTGGTCCTTCTTGAACAAATGGATAATGAAGATGATTGAAGGAAAATATGATTGGATCGATGACTCAAGAGAGGACATCGTAGCTCATGAAGAGTTTTGGTGGACTCCACAGAGGGAGGAACTACTAGACTAGGAAGAAGCGTTTGAAGAAGCATATGTTTGGTAGCACCACAGAGGGTGGAGCCGCTAGATTCAAAGAAAGTGGAAGACAAATTGAAAGACTAGATCACAAAAGCACAACAATGCCTCGAGAAAACAAAAGATGCACAAATGTCAAGTGAAAAAGAAGAGTTTATAAGAGCAACACAGAGTCTTGTGCAAAATGATGTGTGCTAGAACACATTAGAGGAGGATCGGCAGAATCTACAAGAAGAGATTGAGGTATGTACAAATTTACTACCACAAATAAAAAATTTGAGTAGACACAAGAAATCAAATTCAAATTATGCTAATCAAGAAATAAATGAAGAGAAAAATATAAAAGACTCGGATATATTTGAAGCAGCAGGTGTGTTGAATAAAGGACCAAGCGCTTCAAAATTCTCGGAGATTGATACACAGCTAGACGTGACTAAAAAGAAAAGAATCAAAATGAAAAGTCAATGCTGAAGGGAAGAAAAGAAGTAAATCATCACCGACTTAAGATGAAACTCCAAGAATTCTCTAAAAAATTGGTGATGATTTTTTCAATTCCAACCCCCCCTTTTTTGAAATTCCAGATTTTTCTTAAGCTGCCGACATGAGAGAAGGTCCTAGAATATTGTTGTATGATTTTATTATCCACCACCATTCTAGAAAAGTTTTTCACTGCCATAAGCACCTATATATATGTGTTTGCTGTGAGTGTGAATGAGAGAGACAGGTTATATATAAGCAAGAAAGAAAGCGTGAGTGTGAAGAGAAATGTGTGAGATAAAAGAGAGACAGTGCAGGCATGAGTGTGTGAGAATTGAGAAAGTGAAAAAAGAGTTAGTGGAGATAATAGTGGGAAGTGCTGTGAGTTGGTAAAACAATTAGTGAGGTATCCTAGTGTGCTTGGTTATTGTCCATATTAAATTGTAAAATTATCTTGAGTGTTTCTTTTGCAATAAAAGAGAATTTTTTGTGCTCCAAACTCAACTTGCTCAATTAGGTTAGTCACGTTTAAGCTTGCTCTTCAATTCCACAATTTAATATTGAACTGATTACTCTGCAATTTTTGGGGTTCAATGTTGGCTGTGTACTGTCTGTCTCCTGTCTTCAGATATCTAAAATTCTGGAAGTTATTTGCTAAAGATGGGCAGGTAGTAGTTCCTTTATTCCTACCTATTTGTTAGTTGAGATTTGGATTTTCCACTTTTATCAAACAATTAAGTGCGTCATCATTTCGCTCTACTACACTGTTTGTAAATGTTCAAATATTACTTACGTACATAAATGATAAGGAAAAGATTGGGACACAACTTAAAATAATTTGATTGATTTCATACCCGTTGTTTAATGAGAAAATGGCAATTGGCAACCTAGAGGATCAAAGCAATGAGAACAGGATTTTGTTTGTATATCACAGATAAAATGAAATTACTTAACAAGAACTTCTAAAAATTTTATGACGAAGCTGAAGACAAGGTTTTCAAGAAGATCACCTAATTTGATATAATAAATAGTTTCAATTTTGCTGGGGAAAACCTAGTCAATTCCACTGTACAATGTTGGAATTCTATATTCTTTTGTGCAGATGAAAATTGGTTTACTGAGGGAGCACACATATTTTAGAGCTTATGAAGCAAATATTAGAAATTTTTTCTATTTTCTTCATTCAGTTTCCCCTTTGGGAATTCAACATCCTTTTCGGTCCAATGAAAAGGTCTATATAACTAGAGTAATGTGGCAATGGATAAAGCAGATTAATATAATAGACCCCAATTTTCTTCGGAATAAGATTTTGATGTTTTATAAATAGAGCCACAGTCTTGATGTTTAAGGGTCTTTTACAAGTAACTGTCCAGTTTTGTTGAGCTGATGAGTACCATCAATGTATTTACTACCTCCGGACAATAAATAAATTACTTGATGCAATTTTTTGTGGACTACTTTCCTCAGGTCAGCTACCTTCTTGTCGTATCGTTAGTTCTGTCCAAGCCTTGGGTATTGTATGATCCTGAGAGAAGTGGGTTTCAACTTTCAGGGAGTAGCACTTCTCAATCTGCTGCAGGGGGTCCATTCCCTGAGAGGTAGGCGTTCAACCCAATGATTTCGCTGCTGCTCTAGCTGCTGAAGGTGTGTATGAGTGTATCCCTCAATTAACATGAAAATCCACGTGGCCTGACATGTTTCATATAGGACCGCCTTTCTCTTTGTTAAGGTTTGGGTTCTGAACTATGATAAAAGGTGATTTAACTGCGTGGAGTCATAATGTACAAATTCCTCTAAATGGTGTTTTTCCTTGGAAAGGAAAGACAAAACTTTATGACTGGGACAAAATATTCTGGGCCCAAAGGATTTACCTGGCATATGCAGGCAGTAACCTCTGTTGAAGAGCTATCAGAAACACAAGTTATGGTGGTGTCTCATTCACCTGATTACAAATATACTGTAATGGTGATAAAATGTCAAAGTGGTCAAGAATTCACTAGTACATATGAAAAAGCAAGGGCAATAGGACAAAATTGTCGACTTTCACATAGTATTTGGTAATATTTTTCAGGTGACCTGCATCAGCATCAAAATTGTTAACTGGTTCATTATCCTCAAAAGCCTGTTGGGCATCCAATGGCCATGGGTATTTGCTCTTCAACTTGATGCCCAGGCTCTGTTTTTGTTTCCAAGCGGTTGATCTTGGATGTGATACAATACCCTGATCTCTGTGACTTTGAGATCAGTTTTGTTATTACCAGGCCCTCAAGTCTCTTTCTCTGCTCGCGTTAATCCCTATAGACTCTCAGTTACTGCAGGTACTAACAACAAAATTCCTTACTGATATTAGATAACTTCTACTATGCTTCGTATTTCAAAATGAGATCATTTTAATTTGCATATAATTTATCATTTATTTATGTAATCTAGAACACCTCATTGTCATTTGCAACTCAACTGTCTAAGGAATCTCCTAAAGCTGATTATACTAAAGGTATTTATTATGCATCTACTTTGGAGGAACCTCATAAGCCAACAGAACAGAAGTACCTGTTATTCAAGGGGGATCTTTCATTTACACCAGAAGGTCCAACTCCTATACATCATCAGCATGGTGTTGCTGTTCTTCCTTGTGGCCATACGTTTCACGACCACTGTTTACCAAAAATTACGCCTGAAGACCAATCAAAAATGTCCTCGCATTCCTTGTGCCATTGGTGAAACACGAAGTTTGTCGTTTCTTGCTTTTTCTTTTTGGTCTAGTACCAGAAAACAAATTGATTTCCAAACTTTTGTTAAGGAATAAAAGAAGGTTTAGAGAGGAGTTATGTATGATTCAGACATAGATATTTAATTATGTTGCCAACCAGCGAGCTGATTAAATTGAATCTTATATCAAGTGACAGAAATTGGACTTGTACACGTTGACAGCTAATTTCAATTTCGTCTAGTGACAGAATTGGATCACAAAACATATTCATGTGACCAAATCTCGCATCCAGCCCATTCAATTGGATAAAAATAAAAATAAACAAGGAATTCATTCCCCATCGTCCCATCCCATCCCATTTCACAATTCTAAGCATTTTGATAACATAATTTCAAAACATCAATGGTATATTTAGTTATGGGAATATAATTACAATATTCAGTCGCATCTAATCTAATCTAATCTAATTTTATTACCCTTTTCTCGATTATGACATTTACATTGAACCTCATTATCTAATAGTTAAAATTTGTATATTTTTTCTTAAATATAAAGGACAAACTTACTATATTCTAATTCAACATTTATGATAGCAAATTACCTACCTATTAAAGTTCATTCTGAAGAATTCAAAGATGAATTTGGTAACCTCTAAAAGAGAAGATAATATTGGAAAATGTCCAATTATACAATATACTCAATAGGATATGTGTATATATACACGATTTTTTAGATTTACAATGAAAGGAAATGAATAGAAATATCCCTAAAATCAAGCTAATGGAATATGCTATAGATTCAGTTTAGGCAAGGTTGAGGAGATATGGGCACAAGATCCGTGATCTTGTGCATGGAATCCGGCTGGGATATGGATATATCTCTAACACCCCCTCAAGCTAAGGGGTGGTGGAGACACCTGCAACTTGTCTTTGAGGAGCAAAAACTTTGCAGCCTTGTGGCACTTAGTGAACAGATCAGCGACTTGACGTTCCGTTGGAATAAATTTGACCACAATATCTCCAGTGACAACTTTGCCCCTGACAAAGTGATAATCGATTTCAATATATTTGGTCCTTGCATGGAAAACGACATTGGAGGCAAGGGCAAGAGCACTTGAATTATCACTCCAGAGCACCGGAGGTGAGGTGAGCAGGACCTGCAATTCTTTGAGTAACATCGAAGCTAGTAAAGTTCGGCGATGGTGAACTGCAATACTCAGCTTCTATCCTAGATCGAGATACTACAGCTTGTTTCTTAGCACCCCAAGATACAAGACAAGAGCCAAGAAAAATTCCAAATCCAGTAGTGGATTTTCTATCATTTGGATTGCCAGCCCAATCTGCATCACTGTAAGCAGTTAATTGAAGAGAGTCATGGTATAGAGCTGGAGCACTCTCTTGGCAGTGGTCCAATGGGCGGTTGTAGGGCTGTGCATATGTTGACATATCAGGCCTTGTGATGATTGTACAGTATTGAAGAGCACCACCAACATGACGGTATTCAGCGGGGTCTAATAAAATCTCACCATCAAATTTAGACATTTGAAGTCGGTCACACATGGTGCTGCATATGGCTTAGATTCGATCATCTTGACTCGATTTAGAAGATCCATAATATATTTTGCCTGGCATAGGTGCAAACTGTTATCTGTCCAAGTGGCTTGAATCCCTAAAAAGAAACCAAGGGACCCGAGGTCCTTGAGAGGGAATTTTTTTTGGAGCTGTTGAATAATGTCCATAATAAATCCATGATTTGTACCTATGATAATTATGTCATCCACATAGATTAAAATAAAAATATGAATTGAACCTGAGTGATAAGTAAATAAGGAGGTATCCACAAGAGAGGTCCAATAAGGCAGTGATCAATCAATAGAACCAAGCCCTAGAGGCTTGCTTGAGACCATATCGCTTTGTGAAGACAACAAACATGATTAGGAGCTTGAGTATCTATGAACCTTTAAGGTTGTTCCATGAAAATCTCTTCCGTAAGATTTACGTGTAAAAAGGCATTGGAAGCACATCAAGTTGTCTGACCGACCATTGAAAATAATTTGCCAAGGCAAGGATTAATCAAATGGTGGTGGGCTTGATGACTGGGCTAAAAGTCTCAGTATAGTCAACCCTACTTTTCTGTTGGAAGCCCTTGGCCACAAGGCGGGTTGTGAATCGGTCAATAGATCCTTATCAAAAATGGGTTTGCCAACAGCAGCCAACTGATCAGCCCAGAGTTTGGCAGAGGCAAGGAACTTGGAACAAGATCTGTCACCTTGCTGCAAGGTCTGAAGTTGGCGCTTCAACTGGCAATGCGTGATGGAGAATGAGAGACAAAACGTGTTGCCAGAGCTAGCCGGACCTGTCGAGGAGTGTTGAGTCCATAAACAATGGACAACACTTTCTAAGTAAGGGTGGCATTGATCCAACTAAGAAGATATTGGTCCTTCTTGGTCCAGAGAACAAATGCTGGATTTATAAGAGTAAGGTCAGTTCCATCATCAGAGGGAAGAAACTGAGCCGAGCAGATGTCGGTTCCATCTACTATACCAAGAAAATCATGGCTCCGAAGAATTGGTAAAAATTGTGACAGCCACGGTAGATAGTTGATACCATTTAACTTGATGGAAATGAGCTGGGTAATATTGGGAAAGGAGAAGGTGGTGGTCGTATGGGTGGAGGTGGAGGTGGTGGTGATGGGATTGAAGTGGTGGAGGAAGTATTTGATTCGGCCATAGGGACAATGTTTTAGGATTAATGTGTGAGAGCAAGGAGCGCTGATACCATAAAAGAGAAGATAATATTGGAAAATGTCCAATTATACAATATACTCAATATGATGTGTATATATATGCGATTACTGAGATTTACAATGAAAAGAAATGAATAGAAATATTCCTAAAATCAAGCTAATGGAATATGATATACATTCAGTTCTGACATGATTGAGGAGATATGGGCACAAGATCACGATTTTGTGCATAGAAGTATCTCTAAAAATCTTGTAGGCGAAGTATCGAGGAAAGTAATAAAGCATAAACCAAGCACTGCATCTAAGTAAACATTTTAAAATTATTACCACATGACCAGGGTTAGCTAAGACATTGAATGTTTGGGTAATTAGCTTATAAGTGAAAAGAAAGTTCTAGAATTATTGAAGATTCTTTGCACTTCTTGTTGATTGAAGGAAATGGCAGTCCAAGTTGTCAGCTCTCTGACTATTCCAACTTGTCAATTGCCGAAAGGGAAATCACCCACGCGTCAAAGAAAAGCGAACACATGACCGTTATTCCTGTTATAATATTTTTCTACTTCTAAGAAACGCGGATGTTTAATTCTCCACCCCACCCCACCCCACCCCACCTAGAGCCCTAAAGTAAATTTTTCCTAAACAGCCCCAGAAGTACAAGAAAAAACTCGGTTAACTAAAAGGGTTGTTTCGTTTCCTTTCCTTGTCAAAAACTGAGAAATTTGGAGGTTTTCTTATTGATCAATTTCAAGGAAATTCGAGAAATAGATAAAATGGTTCAAGAAAAGGGTGAGCCTATGTATGGAGATGGGATTGCATGGTTTAGGGGTGCAATGATTGGAAAAGGGGGGTTTGGGCGTGTTTATTTGGCTACTTCGAAGAATCCCAGTTCAAAATACAGCTGTTTGCCTTCTGTGATGGCTGTAAAATCCGCGGAGGTTTCAGTTTCTGGTTCAATTCAGAAAGAGAGGGAGATTTTGAGCAATGTCAAGGGTTGCCCTAATATAATTAGATGTTTTGGTGAAGAGGCAACAATAGGGGAGAATGGTGTGATGGTGTTTAATCTGCTTTTGGAGTATGGTTCTGGTGGAACATTAGCGGATAGAATTAAAAAATTGGGTGGCAATGGAATGTCTGAATCCGAGGTTAGGCTATATGCAAAGTCTATACTTCAAGGGTTGAATCATATTCATGGCATTGGTTATGTTCATTGTGATTTAAAACCCGATAATGTCCTACTAGTTCAAAATGGCCGAAGAACCGGGGTTTGTAAGTTCAGGGCAAAAATTGGCGATTTTGGGTTGGCAAAGAGGGCACAGGGGAACAAGAAGAGGAAATTGGAGCCTTATTGGAGGGGTACTCCACGGTATTTGGCTCCCGAGGCTGTGGTGGATAATGTGCAGGAGTTTCCTTCTGATATTTGGGCATTTGGGTGTATTGTTCTTGAGATGTTAACTGGGAAACCTCCTTGGGATGGGGAAAAGGAATCAAATGCAGAGGATATTCTTCGTAAGATTAAAGAAGGGTTGCCAAAAATTCCGAATGATATATCAAAGGAGGCAAGGGATTTTCTTAAGGGTTGTTTTGTGAAGAAACCAATTTTTAGATTGACAGCAGAAATGTTATTGAATCATCCATTCTTAGAAGGTTTGGAGGTCGTTGAGGATGGGGATGAAGAATTCGAGGAGGTTGAAGATTTGAATGAGATTGAATCTATTTTGTTAGTATATGAAAGTGAGGATGAATTAAGTAGTAGCTCATTTCAAGATTATTATAGCTTTGATTCTGGGAAGGATTTCTTCGATTATTTGTCTGAAGAAGATGTGGAGGATGAAGTTGTTTCCCATTTTAACGAAGGAAAATCGAAGGAAGAAGAAACTAAGAGTGTCGCTAGTTCCATTGATGATTCTGGTTTTGATCAAACAATCAAATCACGAAATGGACGACAATATCCAGTTTCTCATACTATTCCTGCAGGTGTCTAGCAAGATATTCAGTGAGAAATCCATATTCAATTTTGCTTTGTTGTATGTTCAATTGATTATTTACAGGTTATACTACTTTACCTAGATAATATATTAGGAATTGATTTATAGATTTATTCTAGTTTCTGCTAACTTGTAGGAGCATTTCTTCAATCATGATAATGTTCTAGTTTCCTTTTTCATTGTTTCAATTTGTTTACAAAGGAATGCATCACTATATCAAAACCATGTTTGCCAGAAACTGCATTGCATTAGCAAGTGTTGGAATATGTGGAGCTTAATCATATTCGACATTAATTCTTTTTCCTTGGTGATAAGAACTTGGAGTGGTGGGTGGATACAATTCTTGCCGTGTGTATTTTGCTTGTATTCGTTTCCTTGGAGTGGCGGGATGCGAGAATTCCGGTATATGGATTGTCCAACTATTAGAGCCATTAGAATAGTCGTTATACATTGTCAAGGATGACTAGCATGATGTAACTATTATTAATGTCTTGTCCGAGAATATCTCTAGTGGAGACTTAGTCAATTTGGTAAAAACGATAAGAGATGACATTTAGAAATGGGGTATCAGTGACACAGACATTCATCCCATGTCTAGCTCATGTTTATAAACAATTTACTTTTATATACACGAGTACATCTTACTTATTTTCCACTTGTTTCTATCTACTTATTTAAATAATACTTCCCAAACATGGGAAAAAAAGAAAAAGAGAGAAAACGAGCTAGCCTTTTTCACATTTTCCCCTTACACTGGACCTTTTAAAAGAAAAAAAAAAACTACCTTTTTTTTAGTACTTAAAATGTGTATATAAATTAAAAATAAGGTCCATGTTGGGGCTCCATTTTATCAATAGAATGTATTTTGAAATAGTAAAAAATTGGAGAATGTATGGTTAAAAAATAAAGAAAAATTTTCGATTTACATATTAAATTATTTTATAGGAGAATGTGATTGAAAATAAGTGTTGAAAAAATGAGTTTTTACGAAAATGGAATCCAAACATGTGCTCAGTCTAGGAAATGCTGGAAGCGTTAATGACATCACTTTAGTGCTACTAGTGTCAATTTCTCTTTAAAATTGAAAATCTCAACTAGAGGCTTAAAATGGCCAGTCGTAATTGGATAAGGTCCATCTTGAATAGTATTGCTTGATTTGGTCCGTTTGGATAATATTGGATCTGGGTTCAAACCTGACCCAGCTTAAAGAAAGCTTAAAGCCCAAATCATTGTACATTCCCGCCTTGGCATGGTTTCTCTCACTCCCATATTTGGAAATAATACATAAATCCTACATATTAAAATCATATTTCAAA
>CADEPD010025125.1:0-17295 GCA_902829195.1 Fraxinus dipetala | reverse complement strand
CCCACTAATAAAACAATTATTCCAACCAATTAACTTGATATAATCGTTCTTAATGTGCAAAAATAAGAGTTTTTTTTTTTAAATCAAAAATCACATTTTATAAAAATACTTTATAAAAATATTTGCATAATAATTCGAACTTGGGTTGCATATATGAAATATCATGCAGATGACCATTGAGGCAACCCAATTATTCATTAAATCTTTGTAATCAAATTTACTTAATCTTAATGTCTTAAATTATTGGACTTTTAAATAACTTATGGCTTGTACTTTCAGAATCTTAAATGGGCTACATCAACCAATTTAAGAATATAAAATTTCGGGACCTTACACTGTGTAAAAATTTCCTCAAAATCAATGTTTTCTTATTGATTGTAACATTAGACCACTACTCTAGCCTTGTTACGCATAATTATCCCATTTTTATCTCGTTTATTTCTAAAAATCCATTTTGTACCAATGAAGGTTTGATCATTTGGTATAGCGATTAAATCCCAATCATGATTCCTTTCAAATTGATTTAGTACTTATTGTATAAAATCCAAAATTCATCAAAGTCTACTTCTTTGAAATTTTTCAGTTCAATTTGCGAAATGAAAGCACAACTATTAAGATGATTTTTAGTAGAAGCTCTAGTAATAATATCTTTAGATGGATCACCAATAATAAGTTCTTTTAGGTGAGATGGAGTAAACCTCCATTCTTTCGGTAGAGTAGGGGTCATTTGATACTTCGAAAGGTTAGATTTCACTTTGTTGAATGCTTGCTTCTTCTTTGTGTTCATCTGTTGGATCTTCTTTGTTTTGATCTTGTTTATTCATTTGTTCGAAAGGAATTTCCAACCCTTCATCATTGGCAATACCTTTCTTGTGATCAATATGATTAGTTTCATCAAAAGTAACATGCATAGATTTTTCAACGACTAGAGTTCTTATATGACTCTATAACCTTTGCTAGTCGATGAATATCCTAGAAAGATCCCAATATCGAATTTTGAATCAAATTTTCCCACATTTTCTTTTGTGTTCAAAATAAAACATTTGCAAGCAAATATTTTGAAATAACTGATAATTGGAATCCTATAAACATCACCTCTTTTGATGTAGCATACTTAATAAAGTATTTGAAAAAATCGAATTTAATATAATATCCTTTATCACATAATTGACTAATATTAAGCAAATTATGTTTAAAGTTATATACTAATAAAACATTTTCAATTGAAGGAGAAAAATGATTACCAATTTTTCCAGTTCCAATGATTTTTCATTTTGTATTATCCCCAAATGTGGCATGACCTCCATCATTTTTTCTGAAGTTTGATAACAAAAATTCTATCTCTGGTCATGTACTTTGAGCATCCAATATCTAAGAGTCCTTTGCTATTTATCTTCTTTGATACATACAAAATAATTTAATTTTTTTATCTTTATTACACATACAAGTTTGGGTCCTTGGTAGTTAGTTTTAGTGGACTCTTGAATCCACTTGTTCTTATTTTCGAAGTGCAACATCTTTTTGATCATACAATTAAAAACAATATGTCCATTTTTATTGCAAAAGCTACATGTAGTGTTTGAAATAGGGGAGTTCGATGTTTTAAAATTTAAATTTTTGAAAGATTTTTGTTTCAAGAATATTTATATCCAATTCTTCCTTTGTCAATAACACACTATTGATCACCAAGTATTAAATCAAAATTCTTGTTATCTTGAGTGAATTTGTAAATAATCTTAGTTAAATTATCAACTTTTTCTTTTAAACAAAAATTTTCTTTAATCAATTAATCATGATCAACATTTTCCTTTTTGAGATCCTTCTGAGTTTCTAATTTTTTTTTTCATTTCATTTTTCAACAAAGAGTGTTTCTTTTTTAGAATTGGGTGATTTGAGACAAATTTTTCAAAAATTTCATCATAGGAGGAAGATAAATCATTATATGAACATTTTTTAATATGATTTACCTCATTTTCGATTGTCATGAAACACATGTTGTCGACTTGTTCTTGGCCATCATTTTTATCACGATCATAATTGTCACTTTCATCACATGTCGCTTGGAGTGCCTTTTTCTTGATACACCTTTTTTTTGTTTGGGCATTCAATTCTCTTATGACTGGATTTGTCACAATCATAGCAAATGATTTTCTTACTTCTTTCTTCACCCTTTTCATTTTTCTTTTGGAATTTCCAATTATTTTGAAAGCATCTCAATTTTTTGACAAAAAGAACTAGATCATCGAGCTTTTCATCACTCATATTTTCGCTT
Organism: Fraxinus dipetala; assembly: GCA_902829195.1. NCBI lineage: Eukaryota > Viridiplantae > Streptophyta > Magnoliopsida > Lamiales > Oleaceae > Fraxinus > Fraxinus dipetala. Next base: position 15,023 of record CADEPD010025125.1, on the reverse strand, counting down.
ATATTTTCTTCTTCAATTACCGATTTTAAAACAATTTGGCGCTTATGCCTCCTTTGATTCTTCTTTGCATTTTTTTTTCGTTTTCTCCTTAGTTTCTGCGTTTTTGAGCTCATACATTATCAATGTTTCATAAAGTTCTTCCAATGAATATGAGTTAATATTTTTGACATTCTCTATCATCATCCCGAATGAGCTCCAATCTTCCGATAGTGATTTAAACATTTTACTTATAAGCCCGCCTTTAGTAAAATTACAATCAAAGCCTTTGAAACCATTAACAATATCGCTGAAGCGAGTAATCATGTCAATGTTCATCTTGTTTTATGAAAAAGTTTTCAAATTCTTTAACCAAAAGATTAATCTCAGTCTCCTTTACTTTACTAGTACTAATATGAGTAACTTTTAATGCATGCTAGAAATATCATATGCAGAATCACACATGCTAATACGATTAAATTCATCTCCATCTTTAGTACAATAAAGTAGATTTTTGGCTCTAGCAGTTAAAAATAATTTTCTTTTATCATTTTCGTCGTACTCCTCTCTAAGTGTTGGCATGGTTTGGTTTGGTTGCCATCAACTTTAATAATCTTTGTAGGCACACAAGTATCATATTCAATAACTTTCCAAATATTATAATCTATTGATTGAATGAAAATCATTATCATAGCTTTTCAATAATTATAATGTATGACGTCAAAGAAGACATGACGATTTGTAGAATGCCCTTCAAGATTTTAAAGATTATGGTTAACCATTACTCAAGATTGTGAGCACTTTACTTTAATACCACTTGATAGCCTAAGAATAACTAACTAGGAGAGGGTGAATTAGTCTTCAAAACTTTGTCAAAAACTTGATTCAAATTTAAGCAAATTGATAATGAATAAGTCAATCAAACAAAATGTACAAGTACAAAAGTGATAAATAGAATGGAAGAGAGTGTGCAAACGATGTAATTGTGGATGTTCGATCCCAACCAATGATCTACGTTCTTCATTACCAAGTTCTCCGTCACTTGCAAGACCTTTTCACTAAATTTGATTGACTTATGGTGCAATACAAATCCTTACAATGCTTTCGACGACTTACAAACAAAGTGCACTGATCCTTACATAATATTGAACTTTCCGGAACCTTAATATAACTCACAAATTTAAAAAGGAACGTTTTTACAATTTGAAACTTCTCTCTTAATAAATGATAACAACAAATTAAGTACAAAGAGAAATATGTTAATACTTTATTGAATAGCAATGGATGAAATTCAAGTGTTATGCGAGAAAAACTTGGATGAGAAAAATATTTTTCAAAAGTTAATTCAATCAAAAGTTTTTCAAAGTAAATGATTTGATAAAGATAAATAAGATGTAAGGTGAATAATTTTACTCAAGAATATCTCACTTAAATGCTCTTAAAAGTGTTGCAATTTGGACGTCCGCATTCTGAATCGGACTACCAAGTTAGCCGTTATGCGTCATAATTCAGAACGGTTAAATAAAGTGACCGTTGGACGAACCAGACGTTCACATCGATAGATTCCCCAATTTTTCCTTCTTGAATGTTTTGAAAACTGTAAACTTTTAAATGACGTTTTTCACTTTATTTTTCAAGGTAAATAATATTGTAATGAGTTTGAATATCAAATTGAAATACTTACATTTTTAAATAATAATTTTTATGCAAGTGTTTTTATGAAATGCTTTTTTGTGCATAAAAATTTATTCGTCGAGCTTTTAATAATTTTTTGCTAAAAATGGAAGTGTTGTACCTTTACACATGAACACAAACATTTTAATCTAATATTTCCAATTGAAATTCTTTATCTCGAGTGATTTGTCTTGAATGCTTAATTTTCATCTCAATATTTATTGATCATATCCGATGCAAATCTTTTGATAGTGACCTTTTTGTCCTCAATCGATAAATTTGCAACAATAGCTTTGAAAGCTTATATTCAGTTGTTAGAAATAAAATCAACTTTTTTGTTATGATCAAAATATTAGGGATGAAGTCAATCATAAGTCTACAATAATGGTTGACATAATATCACATGACATTTGATCATTGGACTGTTTTAAAAATAGTTGACTTTCTCAACCAATCACATCTTGTCAACATCCATTATGTCACTCTATTTATCAACCAATTTCTGACAAAGTGGCATAACCATTAGATGTTTCTTTTTTACTCAAGAAGCTTACTACTACTTATGTGTTTACTACATTTTTTCAAAAAGTTCAAGTTTCCTCTGAAATGCGATGTCTTAGAGCATCATAGAATTGTATTAGTCTATTTGAGTCAAGGTTTATACTTTTATGTACTTAATTTCTTTTATAAATTTATTGTAATGAAATTTTTATAGATCCATCAAAATAATAGGAATGGCGATGGGGCAGCATCCAGTTGGTGACCTTGAAAGGTAGGGTGGGGATAATTTTTATCACCCCACTTTATTATGTATTTAATTATTTTTTGTTTATTAAAATACAATTTAAGTTAAAAAAAAAAAATGATTCGAGACGATGAAGTCCCTGTCCTGTTTGAAGCAGAGAATGAGGAGGCAGGAAACTTATACAAAAGAAAGGAAAATAAAGAGAAGTCTTGCATCGTTTTACTGATTATAGAAATTAATATTTTATTTTATGTATTAAAATATTCAGATTTCCAAATGTTATAGAAATAATAATTTATGTATTGTTGTGAAATTATGAGATACTTATTGACAATTATTTAATTTAATAAGAATACTTAGTGTTAATTTGATTGCAAGAGTGGAATTTAGGTGGAAATAAAATGAATTTCAGGGAATTGAATTGCCTAGAATTATTTTCTTGGAATTGTCAATTAATTGCTTTTGATTAGTATAATTTTTTACGTGGAAAATATTGAAATTTTGGATCTTTTGGTGTTCGTTTGACTTTGTTTTACATAAAAACTGTCCAAGGGATTTTTTTTATAATTGGGGATATAATTTGTTTCCATTGCCAAAAAAAAAAAAAGGAAAAAAAAACTGGAAAACTGAAAACCACCAAAACAATGGGAAAGCAAATTCAAGGAAAAAGAGGAAAATTGTGTCAAAGTTGGAAAAGGAATTGCTTAGAAAATTTTGGCTATCAAACAGTAAAAAAAGGTGGAAAATGAAAAATAATTTCCAATTTTCATGAAAATTTTTACACATCAAACAGGGCCTTAGATGAATCTTACGTACTCTAAAAAGAGTTTTATTGAGATTGTAGTTGCCTTTAAAATTCTATACATTGGGGTTATCGTTATAACAAAATAAAAACTTGAATTTTGACTCTATTAATTTCATTATATTGTTTTTTCTTTCTCTTTTAGTTTTATAACATGTCATTAACAAAACAATTAGGCAACTGACTTAGAAGAAAATTCATCTCCAAAGGAAGTGTCAAGAATTGACTATGATAATTTTGATGATATGATTTTGGTAATATGAAAATTAATTACAAAGAAATTTAAGATATGTATCTTGTACTTTCCCACGACAACGATTTTATATTTGATCGATATTCCAGGACAATATTGCATTTTTGCTCATAAAGAGCACAATCTTAAATATCAATATTTTATTAAAATATTAACTTATTCAAAAAAAGGCACTTCTTAAGAAAATGGATATTCCAAAAGAATGTTGCATCATTCATGAAGAAACATTATTTACATCAGTATTTAAAATGAATTTAATATTTTTGTTCTTGAAGAAACATGATCCTTATAAATAATATTGTTAAAGAACATAACTTTATTTTAGTGAAGAAAAATACTACTTGAGTAGGAAGAATATGTAAACATTTACGTACACAATTACTTTATTGCGTAAGAAAATATATTTTTCTATGCTGATAGATAGATTATTCTCATAATTGGTTGGTTTTATTTAATTAATTTGACTATATTATGAGATTATTTTTAAAAGTCTGGTATGATTTATGCGGGTAATGTGAGATTAGATTTTCAAATAGGTTGTACTTTCAGCATATTTAGGTCTAGATTATGGGCTCAAAATTGATAACCCATTAATAAAAAGACAGATTAAGCTATATGTACATTGTTCTTGACAATGTGGCTGACATCTCCCTTATGTAAAAGAAATATGTGTAATGATGCGATGTATGTATTCAAAATCAAGAGTGTAGATCTTGCCACATGGAAGAGTATAAAAGTTAATATAAAGGAGAATGTAAGTGTAGCATGATTGCAAAAAGAAATATTTTCATATAAGATATATTTAAAAAAAAAAAAAAAGAAAACAGTTACTCACCATAAATCTTGGATTAAAGGTATTGCAATTCACCTTTAGGGTGCATTTGAATGATCTCATTTCCATGAAAAAGTCCATTTTTCATCGAGTTCCTACTTTTGAGATGTTTGATTGATATTTTTTTATGGAAAATATTTTTCGAAAGTTGGTCACGTGACCATGTTTCCCTAAAAAATAAGTAAAACATTTTTTTATGGGGGCAAATTTTTATTTTCTAAGTAATTCACACTTCCCAAAAACTCTAATTTAAAGAGAAGTAAAATATTTTTAGGTTGAAAATTAAGCCACTCAAACACATTTAATTGACAATATCCTTGTCTAGAACTTATTTGCTTTCTATGCGAATTACATGGTTGCAATCAAACAAACCCTCATTGTATTTAATATTGAAAAGATATGAAGACAAAAATTTGGGCACTATGTGCACTCTTGTCACTCACGTTTCAAATGAGATTTTAGGTTTGCAATATGTAAAATTTGTTAGGTTGTTAAATCTAATTATTGCCACTTTGTGGAGCTAGTCGTGGATCGACCTCCATGGTGAGGTCATCGTAGGGGCTGAAGGGATCAGGAGGCCTCGGGCCAAAATTTCATTAAGGATTGTATATAAATTTGTATTCTTGTAAAATTCTATTAAGGAATTGGAGTCCATGTAAAATTCGATTTTGTCCTAATTTATCTTATAGATAGGGAGCGTCTTTTATTATCGTCAGAAAGAGAAAAAGAATAGATAGAGAAGATAGGAGTGCAATTTTCTCTTGTAAACCTTCTTTCCAGCATAGTGAATTACTGCACGCGAGAGAGGACATCGTCTCATATTGAGGCTAATCTCTATAAATCTTATGTGTTCTTGAGTGTTTATTTTTCTTTCTTCGAACTGATTGTTATCGGTGTAATAGAATTAGGGTTTATAATTTTCAACAACCAAATCATAGCTTTTGGTTTTGATTTAAAGCAAAGAAGGAACGTCACAGGGGATCTACAAGTTTGATGGTTTGGATTTTGTGTTCTGGAGGATGTAGATCAAGGGTTATTTGTATAGTAAAAACTGTACCATCCTTTTCTGAATAAAACGTCGAAAGGAATGAAGGACAATAAGTGAAAAGTCCTCAGTCTTCAGGTATTGGGTGTTATCTGATTGACACTGTCGAAGAATGTTAGTCACAACGTGACGATGAGAAAACATAGTATATTTGATGAAGGTACCGTCTGATTTGTATGAGATGACATCTTCATGTAACAAGGCACATTTGATGAAAAAAATTATTTAATTTAAAGATAGCTGAAGAACAATACAACATCTTAATAAATTAAATACAATTATCAATATATTGATTTCATAATCCTATTGATATCACTACCAATTACTTATGAGCCACGGAGAGCTCTGGTTAGTAATTCTATAGGCAATGCGAAACTAAAGTTCAGTGATGTTCATGATACTATTATTATTGAAGAAGTTTGCAGAAGAGATTTTGGAGAAGTTTCAATATCAAGTTTTGCTCTTAATGTTGAGAATGTGGGAATGGATTTCGAGAAAAATTCCAATAAAGGCAACAATGGGAAGTGGAGGAGTGGTAAAAGCAAACCAGGCCTGGAACGAATTTGGAATGCTGGAATTGTGGCAAAACTGACCACATGAAGAAGAATTGTAGAGCACTAAAGAAGAATAAAGAAAAGAATAATTACAATGCAAACGCAGTGACCGAAAAGGTACAAAATACTTTACTCTCTGAGTTTATAGTCCTATTTAATTCTTGGGTGAAGGATTCATAAGCTCTTTTTTTTCATAACACTGCACATCATAAGATAATGGAAAACTATATTGTTGGGAGTTATGAAAACATACATCTTGCTAATAGAGAACCTATGGATATTGTAGGTATTTGTGATGTCAAATTAAGGATATCATATGGGTCTGTAAGAAAATTTATTAGGTGAAGCATGTATCTAATTTGATGTGTAATCTGATCTCAGTTGGGAAACTTGATGATGAAGGTCATAACGTAACCGCGGTGTTGGTACTTGGAAAGTTATTAAGGAAGCTGTGGTTGTTGCTTGAGGAAATGAGCTGGAACGCTTTACATCACCTCCAATTGTAGAGATATGGTCGTAGTTGCTAATTCGGCTATTAGTTCTGATTTGTGGCATTGTACGTAGGTTGGGACACAAAAGTCAGAATGTAATGAAAGTGTTTCGGTCTAAAAAGAGGCTACCAGGGTTGAAATTTGTTGAACACAGTTTTGTGTAAAGGTTGTATTTTCGACTAGCAGAAAATTGTTAGTTTCTCTAAAATCGAAGGGAGCCAAAAGATACAAAATTGGAATTAATTCATATGGATGTATGGGAACCTTCAACTGTTACCTTCTTTGAAGGTTCCAATTATTTGTGATATTTATTAATGACTCAAGCAGGAAGGTATAGGTTTTTTTAAGAATAAATCTAAATTTTTTATGCTTTCAAGCGATGGAAAGAGTTAGTTGAAAATGAGACAGATTTGAAGGTGAAGTATTTGCAATCAAATAATGGAGAGAGTATTTAGATCATGATTTCAAGAAGTACAGTGCTGATAATGGAACCAATATGAAGACCACAAGATGAAGACCTCGTCAAAATGGTATTATTGAGAGGATACACATGAATTCAAATTAGCATGCTAAATGTATGAGACTACATGCTAGGTTACCAAGGATATTTTAGCTGATGATGAAAATTGAAAAAAATAAAGCCCTAGAAATACATTAGAACAACCTTGTGACTCAACCCAAAAGATCCAGCGGAACTGCTAGACCTCTACAAAGATATTCTCCAACATCGTATTGTATTCTATGACTAATAGAAGTGAACCAGAGAGTTATAATGAAACTGTCCATGTTGATGAATCAATCAAGCGGGATTTGGTCATAAGAGATGAGATGAACTCGTTATTGACCAACAGACATAACAATTGACAGAGTTACCAAAATGAAAAAAAGGTTTTGCAGAATAAATGTGTTTACCGGTTAAAAGAAGAACATGATGGAAGCAAGCGATATAAAGAAAGATTGGTTGTAAAGAGATTTCAACATAAAGAAGGCATTGACTATACTGAGATTCTCTCCTGTGAATTGTGGTGAAATTAACCACAATTAGAGAAGTATTTGGATTATTGGTAAATGAAGACTTGCACCTAGAGCAATTGAATGAAAAGATAGTCTTTCTTCAGGGTGATTTTGTGGAAGAAATTTACATGATGCAACCACATGGTTTCGAAGTAAAGAAAAGGAGAAAGTGGTTTGCAGACTCCAATATAATTACTAATGACTAATCAATCGTATCACGATACTTACATAACTTTTACTTGGTATGGAAGAATATTGTATTCAAATTGTATCTCCAATTAGAACCTATAAATATGTGTCCATCGTTATAATAAAAATAAAATTGAATTTTAACTCTCTCTACATTTCTTTCTTTTAAATACGTGTCCACTCTATAATTCCTTTTTTGGTCTCTTTCTACAGTTTTATAACAGAATTAATTTTATTGATAAGGGTTAAAATTGATATTTTAAATATGATTAATTAGAGAAACTAAATTCAGAATCTAAAAGCTACTATTTTACTTCATTGAAGGACATCAAGTTTTCTGGCCAGATCGTCGATTCTCTATTACTTTGGTTGTTTAAGCCAGTCGATGGCAATTAGTTGCATTTTACCCTATGGGACGGGAAGGTGTAAATATTCTCGATCCTTAAGTTTGCCCTCATTACGGGTTTGATGTGTACTAGTGAAGAAGCAACGATGGTCCGTATTACGACTATTAAAGGGTTGTTGGATGAATATTTAGGAGGTAAAGGGTCTGTTACACCCCTACAATTAGAGAACTCATTCAGGAACTGTGATCACATGTTGGACAAATTAAAACTGGGATTGGTGTTTATCATGTAAAGCATATTGAGGTGTCGACACTGTAAGGTGTCGATTGACCTTTTTTCGTTGGGCATTGTTGATGAAATTGGTGCCTTCAACAGCTACCTATGGGGTTGAAGATGATATACATATATGCTACACGTCTTCAAGAGGGTGCATTCGATGCCCAAGTCTGAGAAGGCCGAACATATGTATGATGTATATGGCTTTCCGTTGGCTTCAAGTAAATGTTAGCCACATGAATGTTAAAATTTTTATTAAATTTATTTACATAATAATTGCAAGTGCTACAGATATAGGCATATGAGACTTTTCCCACCTTGACTAGCGAGTGGATGATCAAAAAGGAGGCGAGCTGTCCTTGGACACTTTACTGGTGAGCACAAAATAAGCTATAGGCCAAAGATTTGGCATCTATCATCGACGATCTTCGGGTGAGTACTATACATTTGCGATTTATATTGTATGTATATTTATCGGCTCAATACATGATCATTGACTTGTTGAAATGTCAATATATAAGACTTGTTGAAATGTCAATATATAAACACTGAATTGATAGCTTTGATGGAAGAGGAGGATCAGATGTAAGTACATGGATTTCAGGCAGGAGTTAGGACATGGGTTTAGGCAGGAGTTAGAAGCACGCAATTGGAGGTGGACACACTGTGACAGGAGGTACGAGGCACAGTAAGAAACCTACAACATGAGGTCGCAATGATACACTTCGATGAGTAGGCCTATGACATAAGGTCGCAACACTACGAGAATTAGATGGATATAGTAGGCATGCTCCAATTTTCCCAAAACGAAGGGTATGTGTTGCTTGCTTACATACAAGAGTATGTGATAAGGCTTAAGGTTAGATTGGGAAAGCCATTGACTGATTGTACGCATTTGTACGTTTCAGTGATCCCGAACTCACATACTTTTGCAGTTGAGATTGTATTCACCGAGTCGACGACATACATTTATGACTTTGATCATAGATGTACCACACAGAGCCAACTCGAGCATATACTAGAGCCGATGGCAATCATTGTTTCTATGATGGCTAGAGCAGTGAACATTGCAGTACACGGTAAACTAACCGTTGTAAGGAAGAGGACAACGACAAAACAAAATGTATTGTAAGTTCTTTTTTTTAACTTATTTTTTAGTTTTATGTTATTAGACTAATATATTATTATAATTGTGGAATATTCACAATCAAGTACATAGAACTTTTGAGCATTGAACGTACTGAAGAGTCGATCAACCAAAACACACATGGGTATATGGAAGATTAAGTTAGCGTCCGATTTATATGCATACAATGTGATCCGTAGTACATTGTATATTCATTTTTGAAAATGTAATTATTGTTCATGTCATTGTGAATATTTTTAATTGTATAATTAATTGTTGATTAAAATTTTTTTTTTTTTTTTTTGCTAGATCAAAAAATCGTATGATTAATTGCTAGATTAAACAAATGAAGGATCGAGTGAAAAATGGTGCAAAATAAAGTACGGGGGTCTACCAACTTTTTGATAGTTGATGAAAAAAAATGATGATCGAAGATTAAATAGACTCAATTATATGCATTTGGAACATGAAGGATCGATCAGAAAAAAAAAATTATGGTTAAAAAAAGTAGTAGGGGAACCTAATTGCAAATTTTTAATAGTTGATGAAAAACAAAAAAACAATTATCAAAGATTAAATAGACTCAATTGTATGCTATTGGAACATGAAGGATCTATAGAGAAAAAATTATAATGAAAAATGGCGAAAAACAAAGTATGGAGATCTAATTACAACTTTCTAATAGTTGATTTTGGACCATAAAACAATGATCAAATAGAATAGACTTAATTATATGGAATTGGAATATGAAGGATCAATCGAAAAAAATTATGACGAAAAATTAATCGTATATTTATGTATAAGTAATTGTAATTATATGTAATAGCATATTTAATTAAGACAACAATAACAAAACAAGCTATGTACTATAAATTTCGAAAATTATGAAACATAAAGTAATATACATGATTTAAATATAAATTAAATATCTATCTAATTATTATGTAGGGGGCTTGTACAATTGACGAGTATGCCATGTTGCACCACACCTGCAGTACCTATGTGGTCGGAAAAATTATATGGTAGATGGTATTCTAGATGTACGTCTACATCCAGAAGTATGCTGTCTCACTTCTTTTGACAACAAATTATTAAGTGGGAGAATGTGATTGGGAGCTTCCCACTCTGCTTCATTTGGTAGAGGAAATATAGTTTTGACATACGCTGCTCTCCAATAATCAACCATGTAATAATGAATGTATAAGCTATATGGTGGAAATCTTCTATACATAGCCGCTACGATTGCATGTACACAAGGAAACTCTTTAACTAAAATTGTCTACACGTGGTATTATCATTCAAGTTCACATGTATCCGATATTAAATTTGCATTTTACAAAGAAGCAAAATTAATCCAGTGGTTCAACACTTACCTTTCTCGCCACCTTTAAAGTTTTGAAAAGTTTATCTTCCTGAGCCGGGGTTAGCATACTTGTACACATAATTGATTTCGTACGTCGGTCATGAAATTATTGATATAGCTTGTTACAAATTTGCCAAATCATTGAGAGAATCGATATAACTCTCGATCATTCTTCAATAATGCATTGAGTGACTCTGCATTGTTTAACGTCATAATGTTTTATCGACGTTTTGAAAAATGTGAACATACAAAATGTTCAATCCTAATCTTCACTGTTAGATACTCCCATGCATAATGTGATTTATTTTCTCTTTCGACCATGAGCTTATTAAAATCTTTGAAACTGTAGTCTTTGCAGTTCTTCTATACAATGCAACGATTCCACTTCCCCGATACTTAGTCTTCAAGTTGCCTTGTATATGGTACATGCAATAACCATGATGTGCCTCGGAAAAAATTTCAGTCATACCATTTAATATAGATTGCCCCAGTCAGTTACAAAGGCAAGGTTCTCGATGTTCCCAATAATTTCCCTCGACTTTGTAAGGAACCAATGCATCGATAGATCATTCTAACTATGCCAAATGCAAAAGGACAAATTTGGATGTTGGTATCTTGACATGTAGCAATAATCAACTTCCCTTCATATCTAATTTTCAAGATCCTGTCATCTACTAGAATTAGAGGTCGCATCGCATTTCGAAATCTCTAAATGTATTGCCTAAGAGCCATAAAAAAAATATTTGAAACGATTTTCACCATTAGTCATAATAAAAAATGTCGAGTCAAGATTAGTTTTCCCCATGTTATGGCAATACTTGACTAATTTATTATAACTCTCATCTTCCAAACCCATTAAATCCTTCAATGTACATTTTTTATCCTTCCAAAACTTCTGGTAGCTCATGACCACTTGTACTCTCGATTGACGTCATTAATGATGTCTACAGGTCTATAAATCGTCAGTGGATCCTAAAACTTGTACATTATCTGTCGACTAATAAACCATGATCAGTCTTACTTGTCATCATTTCGATGAATACCCACTTCACAAGTATGTTCCCGTGCATAATTGCAAACTACAAAGAACTCATTCGTATCCATGTTCGTCACTCGCAAATGCCAATTGAAACTGTTGTCAACACAAATAATTGTGTACGTAAAATTGTTTGATTTCTTCACTTTAAACTTAAAGTTATGTTTCATTGCAATTCGGTGTACATCTTCCTGCAAATCATTTTTTGTATCAAATAGTTGATCGACATGCAAATATTCATCACCAGGAACCACACACAAACAATTCGAAGACCGTGTACTTGACTCAACCTATGAATTCCTACCCATTCATGTCTCTAACTGGATAAAACAATCAAATCTTGATTTGTAAATGAAATTTTATCGCCGTTGTCTTGAAAAACCTTGTGAATTGTGTGCGTATTAGTGAGGTCATGATGAGTAGCAACTGTCTCGGGAATAATCACATCATCTTCACGAGCTATTCTAATGTGTCCCAAAAATCATTCACATTACGATCCCCTCCATCGAATCTTCTATTTCACTCTCGCGGATATTCTTTCTTAAGAAAGTTATGCAAAAAATAGGAGTTGACTTGCAGCCTTGGTTCAATTTAATTAGCAATTTCATTTGCACTTCAAAAGTAACTTTTACAGGTGGAATCAGAATGGTTGAATGCTCGTTAAATACAAAACCTAATTTCATATCGTACTGAAAGAGATAAACGTTGAGCATGTTTTGTAAATCAGGGTATATTTTCACACACCATGTACTCGATGTCATCATAATTCCAGTAACGCCGTCTCCTTCACTCGTCCATTTCTATGCCCACTGATCATTTTCATTCCTTTAAAATTCACAGAAGAACAAATTGAGAGACATGTTGATCCCATATCTGTATTACGAATCAAAATATTTAAAAAAAACTAAACTAGATTAACCATAAGGAATTTAACAAAAAGGATATTGAAAAAAAAAAGAGCCCAATTTGCCCAGTAGGATTGTCCGTTAAAAAATTTTTTTTGTTGAGCGTTAATGGACGGCCCAGCCATTTAGATCCTTAAAATATCAGATTTGATTATACAGATGATTTTCTAGTTTTTGGCTTTAAAAAATTATTGATCTGCTAAAAATTTATCTACATGCTAGCATTTGTCGAAATAAAATTTAACGATGAAAAAAGTATACTAATTTAACGAAATGAATACTCCGATTTGAAGTGTTTGATTTAAGTGAATTTTTTTTGTTGAGCGTTTGATGAATTTATGAAGTTTTAATGTTGAAGTAAATGAAAAATGACAGAGTTGCTATCTGCGTTGCAGAACATAGATAAAGAAAATGACTTGATTTTGAAATTTCAAGTGGGAAGTGTTTTTTTTTCTTTTTTTGGTAACTAAAACGTTATCATTCGTCTCTTTAATATAACCATATTTTTGTAGTTTAATAATCTTATTAAGGATAATTTTGTCTTTTGCAATTGGAAAGGCCATTGTAACGAATAAAGAGTAAATTAGGCTTATGTGGTGAATTACAAGTTTGATGTGGCCATTGTGAAATCTTTCCCTTTTATGAATAATACGGCAGAGCTAAAATTGAGTTCTAACTTCTAAATGTTCAATTTTCCGTGTTTAAAATTTCTTAAAAAATAAATTCAAAATATCTAATTGGGAGATGTAATTCATAGAAATAAATGAACGAACATGCTATCAAGGCCGACTTCTAATTTTTGTTGATTCCTATGAATATAAAAAAACTATGCATCAAAAACTCTCTGATTCACGCGCGAATATAGATAATTTGAACTCGTTGATTTGAGAAATCGAATATCAAGAATTTAACCGATTAAAAAACTCCAAAATTCATTTTTTTTTTTACACTTATAAATTATGTGGTATCGACTATTCATTAGATTGAGCTTATTAAGCTAAACAATTTGCATCTTGTGCTCAACCCATTAACCACATGACCCATTTACGTTTTCATATATGTGATTTCATTCACAACCAAGGTATGTTCTCTAACCCTAGCCAAATTCCCTCTCCCTCTCTTGCACTCCCTTTATCTTTCGTCCAGCCGTTAACTTGACCGTCGGAGTGCAAACAGTCGTCAGATCATTTTTTCAACCGACGGCCTTTGCCTCCTAACGTGGTGTTCGAGTGTGCAGGTAATGTCTACATAAAGAGATCGTGGGCATCTGTTGGAGCATTTTTTAGGTCAACAAATTGACGCCTTAAGTGGGAAACAATATAGTTAATCACGAAGAAATCACGTGAGGAAAAGCCAACCAAATATTCTTAAACGTAAAGAAAATGGAGCTATGGGAAGCATCTCAAAATTTTCCGAGGCAAATGACTTATCACTGGATGAACGAAGTTTTCTCTGTCATCTTCTAGCTTGATCAAGTTCACAAAAAAGAAATCCATTATAGCTTTAGGTTTCAAACATAAAAAAAATTAGCAAACAAGGAAGAAAAGTGGCATCCATTAACCATCAAATTTGTGATATTCAGGTTGGGGTGGTGACCAAGAATAATCAAAAACCAAACATCGAACTTCATCCTCAAATTTCCCTCACATATTCTCCTTTAGGCGGTTACACAGAGGGGAGTTCATTTACTTCAAACACAAAGACCCATTTGTGAAGCTTTCAACACATGGCAACTTTACAAAGCTTTGGCCTAGGTGGAGATGTTAGGTTTGGGTAATAGCATCTTCGAGTGGAGAAACGAGGACAAGATTTTATTCGAATGTTATGTTATAAGCAAAGAAGGGTTTAAGGAGGGGCGCATGCAACCTGCTCGATGAAATGCCCTATTCAAATTTCTAATCCGGCAACCCTTGTTGAGACAACCATTTCATTTTCCTATCTCCGACGACAATTAGCATTGCACAATACAAAGAAACGACGGTGAGTAGACTAGCTTCTGTACACGTTAAGCATTAATCTTAACGGAGACATGTTGACAATTCAAATGGTCCTTTTTGCTGGCAAAGTGGACTTTTACAGCTTCTTGTTGGATACCATTAGTTCAATTCCAAGATAAAAAATGGTGCAGGTTAGTTTGGGTTTTAAAGGGACTTGTGCCAAAGGTTTATGCAAGAGATGGCAATTGAACTAAGGGGCTCGTTGGCTCGGCTCGGGCTCGTCAAAACGACGAGATTATATAATTTAAAAAAAATAAAAAAAAAATAGTATGACCAAACGGTCACTGAAATTTTAGTGACCGTTTCAGTCTTTTTTTATTTTTATTTTTATTTTTGTTCATTTTTCTAATTTTCTTCTCCTATAAATACTCACTCATTACAACATTTTTTTCTCACCA
>CADEPD010025124.1:0-15574 GCA_902829195.1 Fraxinus dipetala | reverse complement strand
TTTTTCCACGGGGATGTTCATGATTTTAGTAGGATTTCTCATAGACGGCGCCAATTTGTTGACCATAAAAAATGTGCAACCAGATACCGAGCCCATTCGTGTTGTGCAAAGCTAATTCCAACACGTGATGACATGTTGCTAGTCGAAGATGTTGAATTAAAACGTGTGAGAAGCTTTTGACACGAGACACGTATTTTAAGGAGAGTATAATTGTGTTTCTTCCCTTTTTCCCTTTTCTTTTCTCCAACCCCCTCTCAAATACTGAAAGATGTTATTTATAGTGTTATATGTACAATGATGATCGTTGAATGGAAGACAGATGGCCTCATCTTGACTAGCACATCATTTCATAGGTATCATTTCGGACTATACTAGCTTTGAGGCACTTTAAATGCTTCTGAAGAAGACAGTCATCCCATGCCCTGTGCTGACATGACTAGCCTTTTCATTTATTGCAACTGTCCAATCAATCATTCCAAGAAGATCCTTGGTGCTTTTAAGATTTTTCGAGGCAGGTCATCAAGCCTTGTCTTGAGTATGGACTTCGGAGCTTCGATTTGAGCTAGTAGAGCTTTGGACCTTCATGGACCTCGGAAATACAGTGGGCTTCGACAAATAGTGCCTCGGAAATACAGTGGGCTTCGACAAATAGTACCTCGGAAGCACGTTTTGGCTTCAGCAATGGTCTTCGGAGAGCTGAGCTTTGGTCCATGTTTTACCTTCGAGCCATTAGGCATTTGTTCTTTGAGCCACTGGGCCTATTGGGCTTCGGTCTTTGAGCCATTGGGCCTGTTGGGCTTCGGTCTTTGCGCCACCCGGTAACAGCATGCTCAAAGTAGCCGCCTTCATATTCTTAAACTCAAAGTTCAGATTTCTCCTACATGAATATGCGGTATCTGATCTTTATTTTGCATATTATTGTATTAACTACGTGGTATACATAAATCTAGATGGACATGAGATGTATAATCTCTGTCTTTGCTTGATGTGAATGTATCATAATCCTTAATTGTTTTATCTGTATTTGATTGCATTCTCCAACCTTATCTCATGTTTCATCCAACATTTGTGGGAAAATCACATAATGTGACAGCTCCTTGCACGAAGTTTGATGCAACGACAGGCTAATCTTTTGCAGGGTGTTTATGCTACCAACCGATGACTGACATTGTCTAGAAACAAGTGTGAAGATACCATTTACACAAATCTTTCTAACCAAGACTGAATGTACGATATTCTTTAGCATGTTACAGAACTCAGGATTTTTGGGTTAGAAGTCCTTTGAAATTTAGAAACCTGCCAATAGAACTTCTGAAGAAAAACTCTGCTTACAAGTATATACGGTAATCTTAAATACTTTTATTTCTTCCAAGGTTCTGAGCTGTTTTTTGGCTTGACTTAATAATGTTGCAGATTATACAAGCTGCCCGGCTAACAATGTACAAATATTTTATCAAAATCGTCCTCTTTATCGCCAGTCCGAAATTTCATATTGCTTTTCTAACCCTTCCCATGATCCTCAACCTCTTTGTTTTTTGTTTCTTTTTATATAAGATATTTCAGGTCATGAAAGACTATGCTGCACAACAGGCAGTTCCTTAATTCTTGAAATGTTCCTCCACAATGGATTTCTCTTCAGTCCCTCTTTTTATACTAATAAACTCTGCACCACTAACAACATCCAGAGAACTAACAAGTATCTCAAAGTTCTTCAATTCACAAATCGTCTGGATCTATTTTAGCTTCTGGATCATCATACAGGTTTGAAATTATACAACAAACACACACTTGAGGGATGTTGAGTACATACTTCTATGTCTTCACGCTGCATTAGATAGCATAAGCTGAAAATTTTAAAACTTTTTCTTACTGGTGGTTATAAGTACAGTCTAATTCACGTTGCCAAACACAGTACTGGGATATTATGGCCAATGTCATTTCAAGAATTCTTGGGCAGCCTTTCTAATGAGCAAGTTACACCTGAATGGATATATCATCAAATTACTTCCTTTTTTTCCCAAAATCCAATCAAGTAGAGAATTATTTATTACCTAATTCTTCATGTTTTGGCTGGGGTTCAGAGAAATATACGCGTTAGGTTCTGCTTACTGGCTGGAAGGATTTACTTGTATCCAATAAATAATTTATCTCCTCTCAATAATATATCACTGCAGTAATTTTTTATTGAATGCATTTTTCTCCTTTGGTCCAGAGTGTATAGCCCCTGATTGTGTGACTTAAAAAATTAATTCAAAGTTAACAATTAACTATAATCATACATTTTATGAAACACACAATTTTTATTAACTTTCAACCACATATTTCACCAATTTTTACATTTATTTAAATTTATTTTTTATCAAAATCTATTAAAAATTGACTTTTTAATTACACCAAACAGGGGCATAGTAAACTAATTAGTGGTCAATTTTGACGTTACGACAGCTTAAATTGCATGTGAGTAGATTTAACCCTTGTTTGGTATAAATTTTTTAAAATTTAATTTTTCACAAATTCATTTTCAACCACACATTTCCTAATAAAATAATTTTGCTTGTTGAACCATATATTTCCTAATTTCTTATCACAATTCTTAAAAGAATTATTTTTCACAAAATTTATTCGGAAAAAAAATTACCTCAAACAAGCTCTCAACATGTCCAGTACAAAAGGCATGCAAATGTATCGAGTTGAAGTCTTGCTATTATTCATTTCGTTGAATATTTATGGATACATGATTGGGAATCCAATGCGACCTGTTAGAGTTAGACCTCTATTAATTCCAACTTTGTTGACCAAAAGCGAAAAAAATTGGACCCAAACAGTGTATATATCCATTGTTTTTAAAATTTTAAATTATCTTTATAAAGGGAAGCTATGAATAAATATCTATCCTAAGAAGCATAAATCACGACTTTTTTAAAATCACGTAAAGAAGTAAAGTAAGAAAAGAAGTTTATCATGGAATAATTTTAATTTGGACGTCATGGTTTGGTCTTAGATGGCTTTTTAACTTTTCCAGCAAGGTGCAAAAATATTTCTCATTCTTTGTAATATGTCTTTCTTATTAATTTGAACCATTTGCAGATTTTCCTGCAGCAAAGAATCCAATGGAAAGAACCCGCGAAAGATTTTAGCAACATGGGATTTAAGACTATCATAGAAAATTAGGAAGCTGATCCAGCCAATTAGGGTAGGAGCTCCAAGTTTTATTTCCATGTAATCGAGACCTTCATTACGTAGGAGATGCATAATTGGATATATACATATGCATTTAGATACATACACTAGAGATATTGATGAAGAATTGACGATGCCCAACTTGAGTCATGAGGGTAGGGATTATTAAAAAAAGGATGACGAGTTGTGGACTTTTTAGTTTCTTTTACTCAGATTATTCTTAGTTTTTGAGATTAGTATAATTTTTCGTACTCTACTTTCAATCAAGTTATGACCTTGATTCGTAGAGATTAAAATCAGATTTTTAATAGATTTTGATAAAAGTTGATGAAATGTAATATTGAAAAGTTATGGGCTCCATGAAATGTGTGGTTAAAATTAATTGTTGAATTTGACTTGAAATTTTAATCCAAACCAAACATGGGCAAAGTTTCTTGCTCTTAGGCTTGTACTTTCTTTTTATATTTAGCCCGTGTTTGGTTTGGCTAAACATAAGATTTTTAGTAGATTTTTAAAATTGATGAAATGTCTGTTTAAAAGTTTTGAATCTATCAAATATGTGACTACAATGAACTATTAACTTAATTTTTATTAACTTTTTTAGTAAACCAAACAGGGAATTAATATGAATAAATATACCACACAGTGGTCTAATTAAAAAAGAAACAAAATGTCTACACGTACAGGAAATTCAACAGGAAAATGCACAGCAAGACAGTTGTCTTCCTGTAATTGGCAGCTGCCAAAAACCAATCGAAGACAGCAATATTCTTCTGTTGAATTTCTTGTACTCATAGGAAAACCCTCTCTTTCGCTGTGAATGTATTGTTTTGTGCATGGGTAGGTGCACTATGAACAAGTAGCTAGTCCCATGCAAAGAAAGCTACGGAGAGGGAGGGGGAGAGAGAGAGGAGAAAAGTTGCATTCGGTCGGAACATCCTTGGTTCCACCAAATACCCAATTCCTTGGCACAAAATTAAAAGTAATTATTTAGATTAGTTGAATAATTTTCTTGAAAAAGTAAGATTCTCTTGTAATAAATGCTTTTACCGTCACAATCACACATTCTCTTTCTCTCTCTAAATTATATATCAAAATGAAAATCACTTTGCAACTTTTCTCTAATTAAGCAATTGTAGCAACATCCCACCACACAAGATTAAAAAAACGAAGCTTAAAGGCTAAGAAAAACCCTAAAAATAATAAAACAAAATCAGACAGATAGAAAACATATTAGTCCACAGTGTGTGTGGGTGAGAGAGAGAGAGAGATTAAATGTAAGTATATGTTTCTCTCTCTATATATACACTCATAAAGCCCCTCCTTTATTTTAGCTCCTTATTCTCATTCCCCCTTTATTATCTTCTCTTTCTAGAGAGTTGATGTGATTCTCTCTCCACTATACATCTCCAAAACCCATTAGCCTTTACAAAAAAGAGAAAGATCATCAAGAACAATGGTTTTTTCTTCAATTCCAGCTTATCTTGATCCAGCCAACTGGCAGCAGGTTAGGGTTTTTTTATATATATAATTCCATGACTTCTTCGCCAAAAAAGCAAAATTCAAAAGATAAATATTCTTCTTGATCCTTTTTTTCTTTTTGTTTATCTCATGATCTTTTATTTATTTGTTTATTATTCACGCCTTTAATTTCTTGAATATACCAGTTTCATTTTCTGCTTTTTCTGATTTTTTTTTCCAGCATCAGAATAATCAAATTTTTGGTAGTAGCAGCACAAACCCTTTGCTGTCCCAGCCGCCGCCATCGCCCCCATCTTCAGCTCAGCCTCATGCTGGCGGTGGCACAGGTTCGATCCGTCCGGGGTCGATGGCGGAGAGAGCCCGGTTGGCCAACATACCCATGCCGGAGGCTGCCCTTAAATGCCCTAGATGTGCATCAACAAATACAAAATTTTGCTATTTCAACAATTATAATCTTACTCAGCCTCGACACTTTTGTAAGACCTGTAGAAGGTACTGGACTAGAGGTGGCGCTCTGAGAAGTGTTCCTGTCGGAGGTGGCTGCCGGAGAAACAAAAGAAGTAAATCTACGAGTTCAAAGTCTCCGGCGGCGCCGAATAATGTCAGGCAAACCACCGCTAACTCCAACAGTACCGGTACCGTTTCATCCAACAGTACCGGACCGGCAAATATTTTAGGCCTCAACCCTCAATTTCCACCTCTACGCTTCATGTCTCCTTTAGGTCAACTTACCGACAACTATAGTACTGGTGATATAAGCTTAAACTACAGTGGAATTTCAGCTCCGATTAGTGAGATGAACTTTCAGATGGGAAGTAATTTCCTTGGCGGTGTCAGTGGCAGTGGAGGTGGCGGCATTGGTGGTGGAGCTGGGATAGCTTCCCTTTTATCAAATGGTGGCATTGAGCAGTGGAGGTTTCATCAGCAATATCCATTCTTGGGCAGTATGGATCTTTCTCCAGCGGGGCTTTACCATTTCGAAGGCGGAGACGAGCAATCTAGATTCGCCGGTGAAACCAGCCAGGCGGCGCAGCCTAAACTTTCAAGCTCAATGCTAAATCAGAACACTACATCAGTGAAAATGGAAGAAAATTCGTCGAAGTTTAATTTGCCAAGGCAGTCAATTGGAATGCCAGGAAATGATCAATGGAGTACTGGTGCAGCTTCTTGGACTGAACTTTCATGTTTCAGTTCTTCTTCCACAAACAATCCCTTATAAATAATATTTCTCGGCTCTGGCTCGACTGAACGTTCTCGCATAACTTCAGTTAAGTTATCATCCATGGAGCACTCTTAAATTTTATGCGTAAATTAAGCTTCATATTGTGACTAAAACCTAAGCCAAAATGAGAACTTTCAAAACAAATTAAAGGCTTAGGGTTCCTAATCAAGATCTACTGAAAACCCTAGAAATAATTAATAGAAGTAAATATTTTTTTTTGCCTTTATTTATTTTGATTTGTAGCATTACCCTGCAGTATTACTGCTTTGAGATATATGTGTAAACTAGAGTGAGTGTGTTGCGTTCTTGTAGCTTTATGTTGCTTATTTCAGGTATAATGTTAATTAATTTCTCAGGATTTGTTACTTATTTTAGCTTTAATTATTGACATTTTCTATTCTGCTTAATTTCTATACATCAATTCATGTTATTTTTCACATTAAATATAAATATATGCACTTCGCAGCTATTCTCTTGAATCTAATCCTCTTGACCAATCATACACAATTCATTTTATGATCGCAATTTTCGTGAGTGAGTTTCACATCTTTAATTTGGTTATGATAACATGTTCATTATTTCATCTAAAAATTTAAATTATTATAATATTGTCGCGTATATTCATTTAATAAAATATAAATACCAACAATTAATTATATGAATTTATCACAGGAAGCACACATTTACCTAATTGGGATGTCGTGCAGAGTCACGTCGGGTCAAGTTTCCTGCATTGTTTATCTTGTAAATGGTCAAGTTATTATTATTTTGTTCTCAATATGACCCAAAAAATAGGTGGATTTAGTTCTCAATAACCTCGCAGAATTTGTACCCTTTCTCCCTTAAATAATCCAAACTATTATCTTTTACATCATTCCTGAAAATATTCCGGAAATCTACTTTAGAGTTTAGTTATATTCAATATTCTTTCCTGTTGAAGGACTTTGGAAATTTCATGGAAACTTTTACTCATTTTTGAACACTTTAAACGGCATGATCCTTAGTGTCATGAAGGTGACACATATCGATGTCTAGTAAATTTCGATAAAAGAGCAATATTAGTTCATGTTATATTAATATTAGATTTTGAACATTTAAAGTAAGTTTCGAATACTTTTAATTGTCTTACCCACATTGGTGTTCGAATTTCATTGTCTTACCACACCAAATCTCAAGAGAATTTCAACAAATGAGCAATATAGGTATTCGAGTTACAATATCCGTACATTTCAAACATCTACGGTGAATCGGAAAAGAATCTTTAGAAATGTTCCAATGTAATTTTGATATCTAATTATTATAATAATATGTCAAAATTTGATTGATAGAGGTCAAGGGACATTAAGTAAGATGGAGATAAGAATTTTGAATAATAGCATTTATTAAACATTTGGTTAGTGTAGTTAAAAATCGTATCTATAGTAAATTTTGATAAAAAATGATGAAATATGCAGTTTAAAAATTGATAAAAGTTGTGAGTCTTATAAAGTGATAGTTAAAATTAATTATTGACTTTGATTTAAATTTTTGTTAAGTCTTTAATTAAGTTACATCAAATAAGAACTAGAAATAGATATTAAGGTCATGTTTGGACTCCAATAAAATAAATTTTGGAATAGTGAGTTTTTGGATAACATAGGAGTAAAAAATAAGGAAAAAAATCTAAATTTACGTGTAATATTATTTTATTGAAAAATCTGTAATTGAAAATAAAAAAGAAAAAAAATGTATATTTTCAAAAATGAAGCTCAAAGACTAAGGTGAAGGACATTGGACAAGAACATCAAAAGATGCCAAAATGCCTAATTGATTCATACTTAGAAGTTAGAACTCCCGTTTGATGATCGTTATTTCAAATCTCTTTATTCTACATACTTATTTTCAATTATACATTCACAAAATAAAATATTTCTAGACGTAAATACAAAAAATTTCCCTACTTTTTAAGGATTAATTTGCTAAATGGTCATTGAACTTGCCAAAAGTTCTCACGAGATCACAGAATTTCAAAATTTCCCTAAGTAGCCACTGAACTTCACAAATCGAGACCCCATCTATCACTGACCTAACGTCGATTGCAAAATCAAACGATTGTAATGACGTGTCAAACGAAGCAAGTAAAGTGGCATGTTTCTGTACAATTTGTTGGTCAAGTAAGAAAATTACTGATGAGGTGGACAACTTCTACAAAGTGAGTGACTACCTAGGAAACTTTTGACAAAGTTCAGTAATCCTGTGGAAACATTTGGCAAAGTTCAATGACTCCATGGAAAATTTTGGAAAAGTTCAATGATCAATTGGGCAAAATTGTATTTAAGAGACTAGTCCATTTCTAAAATTATACAACTATTCAAATAGACATGACCTAAGGAGCATAAATATCATAACACGTACTATAAAATTTTATGAAAAGAATCCTTAGACAATAATTCAACACACGCATAAGGTATTAAAGGGTAGAAGCCAATTGAGTATAGATACAAGGTCCGCATGTTGGAGAATGTTGACTCAATTGGATTCTAACATTTTGTCCACCTCATCAGCAATTTGCTTACTTGGCCTACAAATTGTACACAAACATAGCACGTCACTTGCTCCTTTTGGACGTCATCAAAGTCAAACGATGTTAAATTAGAGACGGATGGGGTCCTGATTTGCAAAGTTTAGTGATTCCCTAGGGAGATTTTGAAGTTCAGTGACCTCGTGGGAACCTTTGACAAAGTTCAGTGATCAATTAGGGAATTAACCTTAATTTTTAATCATACATTTTCCAAAAATTTACTATTCAAAATTTTATTTTTGCTAGATAATGACAATCAAACAAGATTAAACATTACTTTAAAATACCCAAAAGGAATTTGATGGTTGTAGGCGCCCCATGTGGCCCTGTACAACCAGAACTACTCATCCCAAAATTATTAGGATTATGTTATTTGTACACAAAAAAGATACATAATGAATCATATAAAATGACGTGGAAGGAAAATATTGAATAAAAAATCCAAATTCTTAAGCAAAGTTTTTAGAGAGAAGAGGCTGACGTCATTAAAGAATGCATTACATCAGAGTCAAAAGATGTAAACAGCAATTTCGAGACTGCAGTTTCATGGGAATCAAAGCTGCGTCGATATCACCATCACCATATACCTCACTGTTGTGTGTGTGTGTGACAGGGAGTCTTCTTCTTCACACTTGACAGTTCTTTTCTTTTCCCTCAACTTCTGACACAAAAGCTCATGCTTTTGGTTCCACAAAAATCTGCAATCTGCAACTTTTATCAGCAATGTGACAATGTCGAGGAAAATGAACTAGTTCTGAAAAAAATAAATAAATAAAATTCAAGAATCAATCCAAAATTGTGGCCCATTTTAGGGTAAACTTTAAAATTTTAAAATAACTTTTAGACTTGCCGGTCGACCCTATATTTTTTCTGATGAATACCCGAACTATGCTTTATAACATTGGTTACAAGAAATCGTTCCAAAAATATGTTCATTCTTTTTTTTTTATGATTAGATAGTATCGGACAGTGTTATATATATTTTTTATTACAATGTTCATAACACTGGGTGTTTGCCAATGATTGGAGCTAATTTTATAACGTGACAAATCCTTAACTAGGCATTTGTTTGAGTTTCCTTTTTAATTGTTAAAATATAAGTCAGTAGAAATGATTGAATAAATAAGTGGATAGTACGAAATGTTATTAAAATTAATATTTAACTTTAAAAAAAATGTAAATTACAAAGAGCTAGAGCTAAATAGAACCCCGAATAAGTTAGGTTGATTTTTGTTGGATGGTTTTGGACATTTTCCATAAGAATGTTCTTTTTTGCCGTTTACGAGATTCCTATCATTTGAATGACTATTGACGTTGGAAGAATACAAAGGATTAGAATATATAGTCACACAATCAGGAAAAATGTATATTTCAATGATGAACATTCTTGAAAGACACGTTGACGAGGACATATAGAGAGAACCTAAAATTTATGTAAGCAACTTGACATAATTGTGTGGATTGGAAGTAAGACTAATTTAAAACAAACTATTGGTACCAGATTAAAATTTTAAGAGCAAATGAAAGTCAATAATTAATTTTAATCTTACCAATCAAATTGTCCAAAGTCGAAAGAATAATTAAATACAAAAATTTGATGTTCTCACCTAAACTGTAATCTTATGAGGTATATTAGTGATAAAAATAGAAGTATTGCATCGATGAAAAATCATAATGCATATTTTTTGTTTATAATAAATTCAATTCATAATCTTTCGAAGTGAAAAGTTGAGAGTAAGTTGATCTCTTACTGAATCCATGGACGAATGTTCAGTTGGGCGGTTTGTTCAATAAGAGTATTTCCAAGAGATTTTTATTTTTAAAGAGCATCTTATGTATTACAGAAATTATTTTTAAATTTAGAGAGTTAATATTTTTATACACTCCTACAATCTCTCTATTTTTGCTCTTTATTTTATTTTCTCAAGAAATATTTATTAATTTATCTTCATATATTATTTAACATAATTTTTTATATGTTCATTGGCCAATCAATTTAAGCCCTTATTCTATTCCCATTATTTCCAAAATACATTTTTTTTTAGCTACACATTCTTCAATAAAATAATATTACATGCAAACTCAAAATTCTTCCTTATTTTTTAATCACACTTTTACCATCAATCTGTTATTTCAAAATACATTTTTAGATTATAATTGGGCTCAAACAAGACCTAAATGTGGTTTGAATAGTTTAAAAAGTAGAGTATTGAAATATCAAATATGTGATTTATGAAATCCAATAATTATAATTAAGAATAGTAAGTAAGTTTGACTCTCTAAATTTGAAGAGTCAAAACTAAGTCTTTATTTTAAAAAGTTAAAATATAGAGTTTCTCGGAGTTCATTTTCAAGCATCAATTCTCTAAAATAAAATGTATTTTATGCATTTTATTTTTAGAGAATCTATTGAAGATGCTCTACGCATGTATGAAGTGAAACTGAGGCCACTTCTACGAGATTAAGACAAATGAATCTCAGGAGCAATTTATAACAAAGGATTTGAAAAACACGACAAAATCACATCAAAATAAATCTAGGTATTTTCATCTTCGAGAAGTGTTTGCTTCTTAGGCACCTATATTTGGTTTATGTTTATAAATTATTTATAAATAAAAACGGATCTAATAGGGTACAATTTATTTATTTATTTATTGTACTAGAAGAATATATAGAAAAAATTCCATCATATTTTTTACCTTCAAAAATTGGAATGGGCTTGGGGCCCCCTACTCCATCCGTTCATGTTTGTAAATACCGAAGACACTTTTTATTCATTCATGTCGAGAGATTCTCAAGTACGATTCACTTATCCACCCTCTTTTCTATCTACTTGTAATTTAAATAATTTATAAACACTTTCCAAACATGCTTGAGTCATTTTGATTAGTAAATTTCACGTGCAATTAATAAGAGTTCATTGTAGTACATCCAAGACCTCCTTAATGATATGTTTGGTAAGATAAATTAGATAATACGTGTGTAGTAAAAGTATTAGAAGAAAAAAAAGTTCAAATCTTATCTAATAATGTCTTTGATTGAAGCATGTCGATTGAAGTGATTGGTTGACTAAGCCCCTGTTTAGTTTGGATAAAAAATAGATTTTTAGAAGATTTTAATAAAAGTTGATGAAATATGTGATTGAAAATTTAGAAAAATTATGAGTTTTGTAAAATGTATGATTAAAATAAATTTAAGAAAAAATGAATTTAGAAAAACAAAGGTCAAACGTGCACTTATTCTTATACCAAGTATTTACATGTACCAAGTATTGTCCATGTGTTACTGAAGTTGTGATTTGAGCAATACTTACAAGTGGCATTCATGGTATGGACGAAAAGGAATCTTGGGTGGGCATTCTACTTTCGTGAGAATCAAAGCTGCTTACCAACAAGGAATAAAGCAACTCTAGTCCCCACTCCACCCCCACAAATAAAGCTATCTCTATCTCTATATCTCTGAGTGTGAGTGTGTGTGTGTGCGCGCATCATAATCATATCTAGGAAGAAATAAATCATACAGATTTGATTATTTGTCGGTATTTTGTCGTCACTGTATTTAAAAGTTGAGGGTAAGTAAAAGCGCTCGATCTCTCTCGCTCTCTCTCTCTGTATACACACACACACACAGTAGTAACGTGGGAAGAGAACAATAGAATGTTTGGCTCGAAGATTCAAGCTAGATCTTACCCGGGTGGCGAACTTGGAGATTGTTGCCACTCTTCATGATTAGTCGGACGAAGTTTGAAACCTAAATTATAAAAAAATAAAAAATATATGGATTTTGTTAAAAATATACTTTTAATAGATTACGTAATATGATGTGAGGAGAAAATATTAAATTAAAAAATTGATTGTATTTTAAATTGACAAATAATATAGTATCACATGATATTATATAATCAATTGTGTAAATCTTAATATACTTATAGCATGATCTATAAATAGCTCAATTCGGCTTCATGTACATTGACTTTGTACAATTACGTTCACAAATATATGCGTGGCAATGATATACAGATGATAGACGACAGACACAAAAGTGATGGGTTAAGAATATTTCAATCACATGACATGTCTGCTCGAATCTGATTCCGCTTGCCTGCCGTAAAATCAATGGCTATTCACCTTCTAGCGTTGTTTCATTTTATTTTAAATTAGTCATTTAATTTCTATAATTGTTTCTCCATAGATATTTGTTTATCTCCGTTTGTTTAATTAACAAATTGTCTTCAAAGTAAACAGGATTTAATATTTTCAGCCAAATGTAAAAGCCCTCAGTAGATAAAAATTAAACCAAAAAATAATGAAGTACATTTTTTTCTCAACAAATTTAAAGTCATCATTATCCACTAATTACTTCAATCATTTGATATTTATATATATATATAATACTTGATGTTACCAAAAATCTGCTATCATGAATACCAAAAATGCACTTTCTCCATTTGCTTTTATATTGATTCAGTTCATAACCTCACGCTTATATTTTCCGTTTCGCTAACTTAAGCATTTGAGGGCGACATGACACGTCACGATGCCCTTATTTCAGGTTTTGGGGATCTCATTCATACTCAAGCTTTGTCATCGAGCTCAGGTATCGATTGCTCAAGCTTTGTCATCGGGCTCTAGTAATAGAAGTTATGTTCATTCTCAAACTTTGTTATCAGAATCGGGTTATGAAATTCATGTTCGTGCTTATTCCTAGTCGTCAAGCTCGGGTATTCACAAGTGCATATTTTTTGTTAGGCATGTGCGTTGGGTGGGTCAGTTCAGATATTTTAATATTCGGAACCACCTATTATATTTCGAGTACTTCGTAAATAGAAACATTCAGGTCCTTATAATTACTTAAACAAAACCCAAACCCAAACCCAAACATTCATTTATGGTTTGAACTCGATTCTACCCATAGCATTTTTTTATATACATTTAATAAATATTTCCATATAAGCCATTTGAATACATATACTTATCACGTTACTGCTCGACAATATTTGTGCAATAGAGAAGATCCAACTAAATTTTTTTCAAGAATAATGGAAATAAAAAACCATGAAACGATGAGAAAATTAAAATATAAAAAAAAATTAAATTACACATAAATAATATTTTCTTAATAGATCTTATTCAATTCATAAGCGAGACATACTACAGCCTATAATTTAATTATGAACCATACTTAAATTCTTCTACTCTTAAAACAAGTTGATATAAAAAAAAAAATACTAATTAGATATATAATTATATAGTATCAAAAATTGCAATCCACATATTGAACTCTCCGTTAGAATAAAAAAGAATTTCAAAAGAGAATTACAAATTCAAGATAACCAAAAATGTACACCATAGTCCAAATTATGAATATATCAAGTTCAATTGCCACACGTTATTAAAAAAAATCACTTAAGTTTGTAAAAAATGTAAGAAAGTAAAATGCTCGAATTACAAAGAATGAATGTTTTGATTCAACAACTTAGTCTGAACTTTTTTGATTCATAAAAATTTCAAAATACAAAGATTAACATGTACTAGCTTCTAAAATGCAACATTTTGATATGAGGCGAGAAACCAAAAAAGTAAAAGGCAGTCTTAATTTCTTAAGGTTAGAGTTTTAGACAATTATTGTTCAAATTAGAGTTTTTAGGTTTTTTAAATAAAAAACTATATGAAAAATCAGTTCCATTTGAATACACACGATTCTGATTCAGGAACCAAGAATAGACTTGAACCCAGTCGATTCTTGATTTTGATTCCTAATTATTTTGTTTTGGAACGGGAACGGACATACCTCCGGTTCTGATTCGATTTTGATTTTGATTTCTATTTCAATTTCGATAGGTTTAGTTCCGTTAAAATGTACATGTCTATTTTTGGTAGCATCAATACTAATTCTTCAGATTAAAAGGACTCGAGCTCTTAGAAAAAGCATTACAAACTTAATGGAGATTAACTTGTATTAAAATAGAGATTAATCAAATAATTAATAACACAATATGGAAAGTTTTCGACCAAGGAAAATAATATATTTTTTATTTTGTCAAAATACGTAGTTGTTCAATAATGATATTACATTTATATTTATATTTAATGAAGATAATGGAAGATTGATTAATTAACTTTAATTGTGAGCTCTATATTATACATTTGGAATTACGTTGTCGTGTTCTTCATGCAACACAAAATTGCGTATAAAATTACTAATATTGTTGAACTGTAGTAAAAAGCGCTAATTACTAGAGCTGCACGACTTTGGTACATTGGCCACTTTCTAGTTAGTGCTTGGTTTTTGTATGCATTATCTGCATGGCATATGCCATTGCGTCAACGAGCACTTACTAGTTTGATTTTTCACGATGATTTTTTTATTGCGTCAAGAAGCACTTACAAGTTTGATTGTTCACTATTTCTATCTTTTATTTTATTACTTTTTTTGAAAAACTATATTGAGAAACGATAGACGGTTTTTAAGCTCCGAAACCTAATTGAGCCAAAAAAAAAAAAAAAAAACTATATCGAGAATCGATTGACGGTTTTTAAGCTCCAAAACCTAATTGAGCTATCCATCGAAATATTACAAGAGTTATGTTACATTTCCAGATTGATTTTGTCAGAATTGTGTCGATTAACACTTGACAGCATTTCATTGGTAGTTTGACCAAAAATATTTTCTAACCATTCAATCACAATTAGCCAACTTATTGTGGCAGTCTGATTCTAGAAAAATCATTTGGAAAAATAGTAATATTCATATTAAAATGCAATAGACAACCGTAACTAATTTTCGTCGAGCACAACCCTTGGGAAATTATCGAACGTGAAAATTAGTCGGGAAATTCCGCATGTTCTGGCTATTGAAAACCGTCGTAATAGTCGTCGTGCATGAATGACAGGTTGTAATCTCCAACGGGCAACGGCTATCAGAATACTATGACTGTATATAACCGCTGGCAATTTTTGAAAAACAAAGCTCCTGGGAGATCGCCAACGTTGAAGACATGTAGAAATTAAAGTGTCCACGAGGTCTAATTATGTTATACCCGTCAGTGATTACCGATGAACATGAATAAATGTTGGTAATTTTCGACAGGTCTTGTTGGAAATTGATCAAGTTTGACTAATAATTCGGGT
>CADEPD010025117.1:0-17718 GCA_902829195.1 Fraxinus dipetala | reverse complement strand
TTTGATAGAGATTAAAATCAAAATTTTAATATATTTTGATAAAAAAAAAAGATGAAATATGTGGTTGAAAAGTTGTGGGACCATGCAATATATGGTTAAAATTCGAATTTTAATCTTTACCAAACAGGAGCTATGAAACTTGAGACGTTATTTGTCGATGCCATTACCATGATGCATTTGGATATGCAAATGTGTTTTCAAAATAAAATGAAATGTGTTAAATGTTGTCTACATTGTGTATACACGAATATAATACGAATACTAAAGAGATTGAAGTCTATACCCGTCTCTCTAAAATGACAAAATATAACCAGAGTTTTGAAGAAAAGATGTGCAAAAACAAGCCTTTTAGATGCAAAGATGAGGGAGAGAACAAAATTGGCTATTCTCCAATAGCTATTAGGATCACATCTTTAAACCCCACTTCGTAAAATTTTTAGAGTAGCTAAATTTTTGGTAAAATTCCACTTCCATTAAAGATAGAACCATATATTATAAAGATTTGTGCT
This sequence comes from Fraxinus dipetala, assembly GCA_902829195.1. Lineage (NCBI taxonomy): Eukaryota > Viridiplantae > Streptophyta > Magnoliopsida > Lamiales > Oleaceae > Fraxinus > Fraxinus dipetala. Next base: position 17,209 of record CADEPD010025117.1, on the reverse strand, counting down.
ATATCTTTTGAAAAGATCGATATTTTATTTTCAAAAAAAATTTCAAGATTCAATATGGTATTTAAGTTTAAACTAGTTATTTGATATATTCTAGCTTAAATGAGCATTAGAATTCTAAAATATGTGAGCAGATAAATTGAATCAACATATAATTTGAACTAATATTAAGAAAATTAACCATTCAAGGTGTGTTTGGGCTACATTATTTTAGAAGAATATATTTTGGAATAGTAGATTGACGGAGAATATGTGGTTGAAAAAGAATGAAAAGTTACTGATGTGATGAAAAATATTATTTTATTGAAGAATGTGTTGTTGAAAATGAGTTAAAAATGAGAATAAAAATTTTAATGTGGCTCAAACAGTGACTCAATATAAAATTGGTCGAGCTTTCTAGGGGGCACACTCAACTGCAGACATGCCACAACCAGAAAAATGGAGATGCAGGTAGGTCCCTTTGGACACCCTCAATATAATTTTGTCTTTTAAAATATATGTATAAAAATTTACTTCCTCCACCAATTTATCAAAAGATTGGGCACCGTAAACGTTTGATTTGTCTAACTATTTATTTTATTATTGGTTAATGCAAACCACTACGAGGGTGATGTTTTCATTCAAAAGAAAAAGAATATTAGGATGTGAACATTTGACTTGGCCTCTATTAAATGTAAATACAATTCGAAATGTTTGAGCCCCATTATTATTTTTTTTAATGAAAATTTATTTTGAAATAATATTTTGATGGAGAATGTGTGGTTAAAAAATGAGGAAAAATTTTGAGTTTGCGTATAATATTATTTTATTGGTTGCAAAAATAAGAGAGAAAAATATATTTTGAAAATAATAGAGACCAAACAAGGGTTTGAACAATCTAAAGGGGTGGGAGCTAGATAATACGTGCCTTCATTGAACTCCTCGTAATGTATGTATTTTTTTGCCGTTTCATGTTTACTATTACAATCACTACCATCTTCATAATTCATCATGTTTACTATTACAATCACTACCATCTATTGATGATGCTGTGTATGTATTCAAAAGCATCACATGCATAACAAAGATTTCAAGATGTAGGAACTAAACTAACTTGGAGCATTCGATGCTTTAGTGGATTGCTAAAATAAATTTTAACTATAAGCAAAATAAACTATATTTAAATTCCTTTCAAATGCAATATGATAGGACTATATTAAGTTAACACGAAAAAGAAAAAAAGTTGATATTGAAAAGAGCTTCGTCTAGACTCGAAAGTCTTGTTAGCCATAGTAATTCAACATTATTTATATTTTCTATGCATCATTAGACATGAATATTATTTTACTATGATTTTATTTTTATTTTACAAATATAAAAGATTCATAGACATCAATATTAGGTTATATATATGATATATTGTAAATAAATTTTGAGATTGAATTCATTAGACATCAATGTCAATATAAAACAAGTTTTTCGATTGTCATGTACTCTTAAAGTGACTCAATATAATGCACTCTTTTAAGTGACTCACTTGCACTATTCTAAATACGACGATTAATAATAGTTATCTTTTAATTGATTATTTTCTTTATGAAATTGCATCCATTTTTGTAATGGGATAATTATTTATATCAATTGTAAAGCAAGTAATTACGAAACTAAATTATGGTAGGATCTCTTAGATAACCAATCCAAATATTGGCATGTGGTAAACTATTTTTTATCAACAAAAAGCCTTATAGTTATAGGTGTAAATAAAATTACCTAATACAGTTCTCTCTCTCTAAATCCTTTTTCTTGCCAATTCAAAGTTTAATCTCGACAAGAAAATATGTAGTTGAACTCAACCCATGTTAGTTGTTTCTGCTAAAGTACTTTAAAAAACACTTGGTAGTTTTTCAATACACGTAAGAGATATTCCATAAAGAAAATCAATTATTCAAGTCTGTATAGTCAATTTGCGTACAAGTTGCAAACATTTTCTGTTGTAGTGAGGCCTAGAGGGTACATTACTCCATGTCATTTCCTCTGTGAGCAATCACATCCTTGCACTTAAATTCTCATTCTGCATTCTTTGGTCTTTTCTACTTTGTCGACTGGCATTCAAATTAAACCCCCTTACTCCCATTAAAATAAAGACTTTTTTATTTTTATTTTTTATTTTCATACTCATTTTCAATCTCATATTCATACAATAAAATATTTTGTACATAAACGTAAAATGTTTCTCAACTTTTTAATTACACGTTCTCCTAAAAATCACTATTTAAAATATCATTTTTCCCAATTTCTCTTTATAATGGTTGTCAAATAGGGGCTAAGCATGTATGTGACCTAGATTTTGTTATTATGTTTGTGGGGTGGGGTGGGGTGGATTCCTGCAGATGTCGAGCTCACTCACACCCATTCGAGCAAATTTCGACGCGTTTTGATCGGAGTATTGGAAGTAAGGAAAACGCAAACGCGTGAGATGCTTCACGACGTGAGACACAAGTATTCGAGCACCGACGGGTGAAATGGAGATAATTGTACTAACAACAATCACCAATCAAATACCTATGATTATCAGCTAAAGATCCAGCTAATGACTACTGAACAAGCAAATGATATATGGAGATTTTTTCTTCTTAAATGTGCGTGTTAGAAAAACTTCTTAGAAAGCCGTTTTGTATTTCTTTTTTAGATTTTCCAAGATACCAAAAGTCCTCATTTTCTTTACAAAAACTTTCTATTTATAGTGCTTTGGCCGATGTGGCGTCAATTGGGTCAGAATCACATGGCTTCATCTTCTTGACTAAAACTTCACATCACTGTCTGTCATATAATAAATACACCTGATATTTTTATTATAAACGTTACATCAATCATTCCAAAGCTTGTCTAGAAAATCTTGTAAGAGACAACTTCGGATGAACTAAGGCTTTGGTTGTATGAAGCTTTGTATCGGTCTTCTTTCTCTAACTTTCTTTAGTTAGCACTTCGGTTTAATAGGAAGCTTTTCAGATTTACGCGCTTCGACCATTTAGACAGTGTTTCGGCACAATAGTTTCAACCGTTCATTTGATATCTTTACTTTTGATCAATTGACTCTTTGTTGACTTTTCTTTCCACATGGATTGCTACATGACGTTTTGACTTGAGTCTCATTGGAGATGCGTAACAATAGTCCCTGAAGGATAAAGGGAAGAAAATAGTTGAGGAGGTCTCCAACAGAAAGCTCCGCTTTTCCACCACTGGAGAGGGTGGGTCAACAGACATCCCACCCCCATGATCTGAAGTCCCTCCAGGGAGAAATTGATGGTGAGCTCCATCGCTGCAACCATAGGGGGCAGAAGAGGCCAACTGCCATGGAGCACATGCGGCAAGATCCTTCTAAAAGGGTGAGTATTCCAAGCGACTCCACCGCTTTCGATACTTTTCTAAGCACCTAACTCGCCTTGAGGAAGATGAGCAACAAACTGGCTTCAGAAGCTCTTGTCTTACTTCCTCCTGAAGTTCAAACTGCAATTGCCACATTTCACAAGTATTGGATGGATAGGTGGTAAACTTTTGTCAAGACCAGCAATGCGGTGGACATGTTTTCTACTATGGTGAGCCGGTGAGAGGGCCTTCCACTTGGCCATAGTCCGTGAAACACGCTTTTGCCTAAGCAGAAATTGAGAATTTGGAAAAGAATGTCCATTTATTTCAAAGTGAGATAGTCTCTTTGACGAAGCGAGTGGAGACTTCTAACGCCCATCAGAAGCTGGCCGTTGAGGCTTTGGAAAAGGCCAATAAGGAGAATGCTGCTTTTAAGCAACTGGTGGGGGGACTGAACAATAAGATCTCTAGCTTGACAGAGGAAGTTGAGATGGCGAGGCATGAGGCTCAATCGGGGAGGTGAAGATGCTGTAAAGCATTACATCGCCAACTTTCACTTGACGGAGGCGTACCAAACTTTTGCTAAGTACTGGAGAAGGTATGCCTATACCGAGATGGTGGAATGGATTGAAGTCAACTCTCAAACCTTCAACACTTCTGATTGAGGTCAGAGTTTTTGGAAGAGAGAGAATAAGAGCCTCAAACTCCAACAGAGGATAACCACGTGATCGAGATTGAAAATGATGATGTCAAGGAAACTTTTGAGGTCGTGGCTCTTAATGGTTGATAGGCTTTTCTGCATGTTCTATGTAGATGGCATCATAGTTGATAGGCCTTTATGCATTTTCTATGTAAACGGCGTCGGCTAACAATTGTAAATATTTATTGAATAAATAGAATTCTTTTTTGCTTATGTACTTGTGTTATTTACATTTTGTACTTTGTGCATTGCAATGTTCTTCAGTGTAATTCAAACTAATTCTACTTCAATTGTACTTTCAAACTTATAATTTTACACAAGTGTTAGAATGTCGTTTATCTTTCTAAATTTTCTGAACGTATGCACAGCCAATGTTTATGAACTGACGCTCTATAGCACTTCAGACTATTTTGTTTAAGACTTGTGTATTTCCAATTTGCACAAGTGTTGGCAGTTCGCTTGCCTTTCATTGTTTTTCGAAGCATGGTGTTGAGCAATTCGTCCATGCTGAGGCTTCCATAACAAATTTTGTTGTTAAGGGCTTTTAACTTACCATAATTAATAATTCTCCAGAGCATGAGGCTGAGCGGTTCGTCCATATTGAGATTTCCTTAACAACTTTGGTTATTAAATGCATGTGCTGCACTTTGCGAGTAAGGAGGTGGTCCATTTTGGAATCCAACTCATCATCAAAGTGCACACACTTCGCTGCATAGGGGCGGCTCGTCTATGCAAATGCTTCACTTTTGACTTTTATCAATATGGGGGTTTTTCGTATTTTTTACCTTGTGTAAATTTAATTTAGATTGCGAACTTTCTTTCCTGAACATGGGGTTGAGCGGTTCACCACGCTTTGTTGTTAAAGGCATGTGCTACACTTTGCAAGTAGGGAGGTGGTCCATTTTTGGATCCAGTTCTTCGTCGAAGTGCATACGCTTTTTTGTGTATGGTCGATTCATCTATTTAGACACTCGATCATTGTTGACTAAGAAACTTGTTATTGGGAGGTCCTTCGCTTCCATGTCATAGTTTTTCTGGGAGTTCTTAAATTATCCTTCAACATATGGGCTTTAAAAACTTATGCCAATTTTCCTGATGGACTCTTGACCAGCATTTGCTGGAGGGCTTCTTATTGCCTTTGACCTTTCCTAGGTCTTTCCACATCATTGTCTCTCATTTTGGGAGCATCGAGGGTGAGTGATTGGGATGGCACGTGAGGGTTTCCCTTCTTCAAGGTGATCCCTGGTCCTTCGAGGTGAATTTTCATTATTGCTTGAACTCATGTTAACAAGTTTTTTTTTCTTGACAAGATGTTCATTTTCTCAAAGATCAAACTAGCTCTAAGTCAAGCAATTTTTTTTTTTGGATTTTCAAACGATTCTTTCTTCAAAAATACCCATTTTTTCAAAGGTTAGAAAATTTCTTTCGAGTTACTTCCAACTGACTTCTTCACACGAGATTTTTCGTGGTTGAAATGTGCCCTTTCCCACAAACAGTACCAATCTATTGATCCCGAAAAATGTGACGCTGACAACAGACGTCAGGCCTACTCATGACAACTTGAGCAAATTTTGGCACGTTTTGACCAGAGTACGGTAAAGAAGCGAGGAAAACGTGAACGCTGGAGATCCTTCATGACACGAGACACAAGTATTCGAGCACCGATGGGTGAAATGGAGATGATTGAGCTAACAATAATCACCAATCAAATGTCTATAATTATTAGCTAAAGATCAAGTTAATGAATACAGAACAAGCAAGATGATATACAGAGAATTTTTCCTCTTAAATGTGCGTGTTAGAAAAACTGCTCACAAGCCCTTTTGTATTTTTTTTAAAGATTTTCCAAGATCCCAAAAATCTTATTTTTCTTTACAAAGACTTCCTATTGATATTGTTTTGGCCGACGTGATGTCTGTTGGGTCAAAACCACGTGGCTCATCTCCTTAACTAAGGCTTTGCATCACTGTTTGTCATACAATAAACACATTGACAACGGGTAAACTATCCTATACATTAAGTTGACACACATGTCATTCTTTATTACAAACGTTACATCAATCATTTCTAAAGATTGTATACAAATCTTGTAAGAGACAGCTTCGAATGAACTAAGGCCTCGATTGGAGGAAGCTTTGTATCGGTCTTCTGTGAAGAGCTTCGTCTTCTTTCTCTTACTTACTTTAGGTAGCACTTTAGCTTAATAGGAAGCGTTTTGGATTTATGCACTTCAAACATTTAGGCAGTGCTTCGACACAATAGTTTCAGCCATTCATTTAATCTCTTTAATTTTGACCAGTTGAGTATGTGTTGACTTTTCTTTCCACGTGAATTGCTACGTGATATTTTGACTTGAGTGTCGGTGGTGAGACGTAGCATATATATTTATAGACTTTAATTTGTAATAATATATTGACTCAATGCCGACATGTACTTAGATGGCTAATGTGGTTATTACAGTTGGGTCCAGTGTTGTTCATGTGCATTGTTTTCTTAGCTTAGAGAGAGAGAGAGAGAGAGACTTGGAAGAATGAGAGCCAATTGAAATATTGTGTAAGAATATTCAGTTGGTGTGTAGGGATAGTGCGGTAGACTTGGATGAATGTACACCAATTGACTGATAGCTTGAGTGTTCAAGGTGGTTGAGATTAATGATATATGTTAGTATAAAATCTCTCAATAATTTTATGTTTTTCCAATAAACATCAGTTTTCAGTATATAATTAAGACAATCTAATGGAATTCTTAAGTATTATAATTAGTTTATCATAATTTCAAATTTTCAAATGATCATTTTTTCTAAGTTTAGATCGAATTAAATCTTTGCCTTGTGTTAAATCAATCAATTAATCCCGTGTTGCATACAGAATATTGCGTAAAATGGCAAAAAAAGATACCTTCATTTTCAAATCCTTAAAAAGGTAAAACTGGTTCTCTGTTTGCTTTATGAACCGCGTGTTCTTTTCTTTAACATAGATTCTAAATCTTCGCTATCATTCTCGCAATTTCAGCACTGAATATGAATCATATCTTCACTATAAATATCTATACTCCAATCTTCCTGGACATCAGACTTACACGCCTGCTATATCTATTCTTTTCTCCTCATCAAGTAAGTATTCGTCTTCGAAGAGTTCGTATTTTCTCTCTTCTACTGTTTCATCTTTGTTTAGGTAGAATTTCAACCAACAAACAACACTTTTTTCATGCAAGTTCGGATAAGAAACTCTACACTGGTGTGTCATTTGGCACGGCCTATAAGAGTTATATAACTATTCGAAGTCAAAAAGACCACTATTTTCTTCTCTTGTAAGTACTCTTCAAGTAAGTATTTGTATTGAAAGTTGTTCATACATTTTTTTATAAAAAATATGGGTGACATGTTATAGTAATAACTTGCATGAAACAAGGCTTAGAAGAGGGCTCGGCCTGTTCTCCGGTTAAAGGTGCATAACAGGTACATGCATACAAAACGCTTACACTCTTCGAGCTTTTGTTCGAGAGAAAATCGGCAAGTTGACGATAAAAATGCCATGCAACAAACTGAAGTTTTCTCAAAAATTTCCAGCAGATCATTGCACTAATATTAACCGAAAAATGCAGGCCAAAACGTACTGTTAGAGCTCAATGCATGGTCATCAGATGATATTAATGGTGAACTCGGCGAAAGCTCCAGATCACATTGACAAAGTAAGCAAAATTTTATTATAAAAACTTAGGAAACAGTTTATTTAACATGCATGGTATTTTCATTTTTTTATTAGAAATGTGATGTGACGTTATTTTGATGATGTGCTACACCACAGAGTACTCCAGACGGTGCAGAATTTATTTATTGATTTATGATATATCTCCAATTAAAAAATTTAAAGCATTTGAAATCTTCTACAGACATGTTTATTCGTACCTTTCTTTGTGGGAGACAAATATTTAAGATGATTGAAGATTGTCTCACAATTTTTACTTATTACTCAATGACCTGTCTCCTGTACTTGTGTTAATTTCAAATGTGTATGCATATAATAGTTTTAATACGTTCTAATGACTTCTTGAAAATGTAAATAACCCTACTTCAGTCCAAGAGACTTTGAGATGACAAGTTGGCAATTTACTTCTTTCAAATGAATTCTTCTCGAGTCATGCTATTTGTACAAAGTTAGATTACAAAATTAGTTTACAAAATACGTGTTAATAATATTTTGGCCAATGATTTAAAAAACAGTATTTGAAATCAATGACCTAGATTTTATCACATCATTTTGTCAACACATTTTTGTAAACCACTTTTGTACAACCCTAACATCTTCCACTAAAGATACCTATTATTATTTTATTTATTTTTTTTCTGGGTGAAAGAAATTAGATAGCTTATACAAGTTCCCATGATATCATTCCAAGGAATTTTAATAGATTCTATATTTTAAAAGAAAAATTATTTCTTTTTTATTTAAAGAGAGAGGAGTGCTAAACTTTGTATTTATCCCAAATAACCCCAACTAATTTATACGACACCCACCACACAAACCAAAGAAAGAAGGAAAAAGAAACAAGAAGGACAGACATCACCTTGTCCTTCTAATTCATCCAAGGAGTGTATAAATGAGAGAAAGTACAACGTTTTCATCGACCAAACAAACAAGAAACATAGGAGGGCAAAGTATATTTTTTATAGTCTTCTTCTTGTCATTTTAATATCCAAACACTCTTCAAATAAAGTTTAATCTAATATCCTTACATTTTGTTCTAGGCCTAAGTCATACGACCAGCTGTCCACGGCTAATGTTTTTGTGCTTTTTCCTGGCTGCTATTTATACATGGTCCAATGGAGGGCCAATCCTTCCCTTTTCCTTGTTTCCAATTCATAGTGATTTGGGCCCGAGTTTATACTTAGGGTTATGTTTGTTCGAAGAGAGCGATAAGAAAGAAAGACATATTTCTTCAACTAGTTCCTCTCTAAGTTTAAGATTTTAGAGAGTGAATGAATTCATATCGAGCCATGTATCTTTGCTGGCTCTAATACCATATCGAAGAATCTCGTCTAAAGACTGATAATTTTAATTTCTTCTCTCATCAGCCTGTAAGAATGGACGAATCCTCACCTGATCCACCATTTCAAGAAACATACAAGACTCTCTTCAACAACTTGACCGATACAGCACAAAAGAATTTCCCCCAGCTCTCTGTAATGGAAGAAGTCGAGCTACCATTAGTCGATCTGAACCAGTTAAACCTTGGAGATTCCGAGAGAGAATCATGCAAGAAACAAATAGCTAGAGCATCTCAAGAATGGGGTTTCTTTCAAGTTATAAACCATGGGATTTCCCGAGAAATATTGGAGAAAATGAGAAGAGAACAAGAGAAGTTATTCAAGAAACCATTTCAAGACAAGAAAAATGGCAAAGATTTGAACTTTTCTGCTGGAAGTTATCGATGGGGAGCACCAACAGCAACTTGCCTTAGTCAATTATCTTGGTCTGAGGCTTTTCATGTTTCTTTAAGTAATATTTTGGGTTCAGGAGGCCTCAATAATCTCAGGTAATTTACTAACCTTAAATTGTTTAATGTTACTTTTTTTTTTTTTTACGAAGAAATGTTTTTCTGATTATAAGGATCATTCTTTTCAAAAGCTATTACTTTCAGCGGCACCAGAAGAAAAACTTTCCGCTAGCACGGCTTTTTCGATTTCGGTAGCCTTTCCCCCTTGCTTTTTGTTTCCATGTATTGAAATATCTTACTACGATGATTATGTAGGATTGAACATAATTATCTCGTTAGTAAAAGCTAATTTCTGGGTATGTCTTACCTAGCATATTGCAAGTTTTTAATTAGGACAGAGAAATCTAGTCACATGCCTAACTTAAAATGTGATATAAGTCGAAAGAAACTGTTAGGGATTAAGCCTTAATCGCTCTTACAGGAGCAAACTGAATGAATATCAAAAACAAGCAAACCAAACACATATTTTTTTGTCGCTCACTCTCATAGGGGTAGGTAGATTTGTATAGTGAAATTACTGAGTTTCTTTAGAGAAATCGACTCCAAATCGATATGTATTTTAAAATAGTCAGTCAACATTAAAACGAAAGTATAATCTCGGCAGAGCCACGCATGCTCTTAATTAAAGAACTAGCTAGCTAGCTAGCTAGTATTGAGATGTTTAATTACAATGAAATTTATCTAGCCATGTAAATTCAGAAATAACAGTCTTGAGAGTTAGTACTCTCTAAAGAAGGCAGTTCGTACTAGGCTGTTTTGCTCCACATATTTTATGAAGGGATGAGAATCGTTGGACATGGTACTTGATCCATTAACACTTGTTTATCTACACTTCCAATTGTCTAATTGGTTGAGACATTGCCGAAGGGACATTTTTTTCCTTGTGGCTAATTCTCAGACAGCATTTACAACCGCGTTCCCTTGGAATTGTACTGAAAGGGTATCCATTTATGGACTAGAAAACACTTAAAACCATTGAGAAAATCCATCAAGATGGATTAAAAACATGTTTCTTAATTTGCATTGGATATGAGGTGACACAAATTTTGTACAATGTCTCTTTTCATTAATCATGTCTTATCGTCTGGCCGTGGATTTCAAACATGCCCTAAAAACCCATATAGCCATTTAGAATATCAATCAAGATGGAATAAACACGCATTTGGTACGTTGTACTATCAGAGTTGTCAAAATAACTTGTATATTTTCGTAAATCGTGTTTAGTCGTGTCTACTGTTAAACATGCCATAAACTCTCAGTATGGTCTCCAGAATAAAGATTGAAAACCCAACTCTTATTTATTTCATCTTTATATAACTCTGATATTTATTATTATGTTTCCTTATTTCTTTGTGAATTCAGCTCAACAATGGAACATTATGCAACAACAGTGTCTGAACTAGCACAAAAACTGGCGGACATATTAGCTGAAAAAATAGGTCAGAAGTCTATTTTCTTCAAGGAAACATGCGTACCTAGCACTTGTTACCTTCGAATGAATCGATATCCGCCATGCCCAATGTCTCCCCAAATGTTTGGAATAATGCCACACACTGACAGTGACTTCCTCACAGTACTGCATCAGGATCATATTGGAGGTTTGCAATTGGTGAAAGATGGGAAATGGATTGCCGTTAAACCGAACCCCGAAGCCGTAGTTATCAACATCGGGGATTTGTTGCAGGTCAATCTCTTTGTAATTCATGTGGATTATTGCCCTATTGGTCCTCTCTCGAGTAGTAATTCGTGATCAAACTTTACAAAAAAGTAGGTTGATCATCCCTACCTTTGTTATAGTTGCACAATAATTCGGTAATAATAGTCTAGATCTTTCTAAAATTGTCAAACTTCAAATTTCTCCACCCCCATTAAGTTGGACATACTAAGACCACCTCAGAACTGATCGTGAAATTATAACGAAAAATTGCTACTGCAACAATAGATTGAGGACCATGGAGCAATTTTCTCTATTCATATGCAGAAAAGTTGCACAAATTCTCTTATTTTCGCTCTCTGACGAACTATTTTCTTTCTCATGGTGCAGGCTTGGAGCAATAACATTTATAAAAGTGTCGAACATCGAGTCATGGCTAACGAGTTAAAAGAAAGATTCTCCACTGCTTATTTTCTGTGTCCGTCCTATGACACGGTTATACAAAGTTGCATTCAGCCTTCTGTCTATAGAAGATTTAGCTTTGGAGAATATAGAAAACAAGTTCAAGAAGATGTCAAAAGTTTTGGGTACAAAGTAGGACTTCCGAGGTTTCTTGTACCAAGTCATTAGACTCAAATATTCTGGAGATTAGAGAAGGAAATTAAATACTACTTATAAGTTGTAAAACGTAGAAATTAATTGTTTATAATAACCCTAAGTTAAAAAAATAATACAAGATTGAGAACTAAATTTCTCCTTTTCTTTTTAATTTATGATTTTGGAGACCTCTTGATTTTTCATGCACTTTTGGGTGACTGTACTTGATATCTAGCATTTTAATGAACTTAATTGGCGTGAAAATTCGCACTACCGATCATTAATTGGCTTAATTGGGAATGAAAGGAGAAATATAATAATGTTATTTATCATTATGATGATAGAATATTGATGATGTTACAATTTATGTGGAATAATGAGATTAGACAGTTCAATTTTTATGAGAGTGAGGGGAGTGTAGACAAAGAGAAATGTGAGGGATAATGAGTTGTTATATCATCGAATATTCCATCGTCATAATGATAAATAGTATTACTCAGAGAAATATGTAGAGTTTTTCAAGGATGTACAACCTTGGATCTAACTTGTGAACAAATACACTGTTGCGTGACAAACTCATCAAATCCAAGAAAACTACGGGTAGAAGCGGAGAACTCACTATAATCAATAGTAAGGAATTACAAGTATGTTATACAAATCTGGATCATATAAGACTCTCAACCTAATTTCTCTATCATGCGAGTCACTTTTTAGATTTTTTGGATCACTCTCTGAGTCTATCAAATAATTGTGTAATACATCACATATTTATAATACAAGAATCCCTAACATATTAGGAGTATTAATTTATACAAGAATCTAATACGAAATGAAGTCATATTACAATATGTAAAATCAATAATGAAATATTTTGGATGAAATATGAGTCAAAAGCTACTAAAAGGGGGAATTATGATCATAATACATCTCCAACTCCTTCAAGACACCTTTAAGTCTACAATCAATTCCCAATAGTCCACCAACATTATTTTAATCAAATTCTCAATAAGAATTCGGGTCACACCAAAATTCTAACGAACATCTACATTGACACGAATTCAATTGCAAGGAATAAAATTTAACTTTTCAACAAAATACTCAAACTCTACATTTTCTATCATGTTCCTCTGGGCATACTCAACAATAGTGAACAAAATCTAAGCATTGTTTACCCGCAGAACTACTTTGAGCTTCAAACCTACTTGAATCATCCCGTTCACAACCAATTCCACCTGAGTTACCAAACCTGTTCTAATCACCACGAGCCACCATGAGCCACGCGATCGTTAAGATCAAAACTAGCTCTACTGAGCTAGTGGCAAGTTCTTCAATATCGTTGCTTCAACAAGATAACTACCAACTCTATCTGAGTTACCGCTTATCGAACCATAAACCGCAGTTGCATCCAAAGTGATCGTCGAACCTTCCAAAACATATAACCGATCTTTATATTGCTTCTCCTCAAGTATCCATACCAAAAATTTGCCATAACAAAAAATCTTGTTGCGATTCAAAAACGAAATTTTAAACTTCATACTTGCTATCTCGAAACAATCAAAGCTCGCTAATCAAACTTTGCTTTAATACTAGACCAAACTGGCTCTCCCAAGAACTATCGAAACCTTGATCTCTAATATCACTTACTGGAAAACAAGACAATTTGCAATAATCCGATGAAATAACTTATACCACTTGTTATTAATATTAAAATCAAAATATGAGGAAAATGAAAAGAATCATACAAGAACATAAAATTGAACATGGAAATTCAAATCCGAGAAAACTAATGCCAGAGGCTGAGAATTCACTATAATCAGTAGTAAGGAGTTATAAGTATGTTATGCGAATCTGGATCCCACAAGATTCTCAACCTGATATCTCTATTGTGAGAGTCAATATAATAAATATGTGTAATACACTACATATTTATAATACAAGAATCACTAACATACTAGAAAAATTGATATAAATAAGAGTATAACACAATAAGAAGTCCTACTACGATACGTAAAATCAATAATGGAATATTTGGGAATAAATATGAGTCAAAAGCTGCCAAAAAAAGAAATTAAGATCCTAATCCATCTTGGATTCCTTCAAAACATTTTCAAGTCTACAACCAACTCCCAATAATCTTCTAACAATATTTTGAATAAAATACTCAACATGAATTCTGATAACACCAAAATTCTAACATAAATTTTATAAGATTTCGCATCTCCAATTATCACACGTCCATGATCAAAAAGATTTGGAAGCAAACTCTTGTTTTTAGTCATATGCTTGTTGACTACACTATCTCGATATCAAACATTACCAACATTTTCATCTGAAGCAATTAATAAGGTTTTATGAGAATTTTCCAAGGGATCTTAATTTCTTTTCCGATGTTTAACGAACAGTAATTGATTTTATGCTTGGGTTTATGGCAAAACTAACATTCAACATAGCATGTTACCTTTTTGATGATAAGACCCACATCCTCTTCCTCCTCGAAAATTATGAAATGACTATTTTTGTTTTTCTTCTTTTGTGTCATCATTGCATATGTCCCGTCCATGTTTATACACCTCTAGTCTTCCTTTCAAGTTCTCCAAAGACAGGAAAGATCTTGTGATTCTTTATTAGCCACCACCACACGATCAAATTTATTTGGTAGGCTTTGCAGAAATTTTTCAACAACCGTTTAATTAGTTTTTAAAATTTCGTTATCTGATCCCATAGAATGGAACTCTTTTAAAATATTATAAAAAATTTCATTGTCTTTCATCTCCAATTTATCAGATTTTGCCCTCAAAGATTTGGAAGAGTGCATTGTGGCCTTTTATCTTTAGGAGATTCGTATGTGCTTTAGATAATTGATTTTCATTATCTGATTGTTGTATTCCTTCAACAATATTTCATAAAGCTTGAGATTCAAGACACAATTTCGTTAGATTAGTTCAATAGTCAAAATTTTCTTCATTAAAACGAGGCACGAGAGAACTAGACTATTGTTTGACATTATTTTTCTTTTTCTTGGCTCTGATACTAGTTCGAAGACAAGAAGATTCCGTAGATATATATAATCTGATTTAAAAAAAAAAGGGTTTGCAAAATAATAAAGATTTTGGTACAATTTGTAATCAACCATGCTACAAGTACATGGTCCTTAACATGGAGTTTTACATTATTCCATGTGTTGCAGCATGATTGGCCAGTTTGAAAATAAAAAACAGTTTCCCGCCCATTCACTTTTGAATTTGCAAAGTCATGTCAACCATCATGTACAAAATCAATGTACAAATGGTTTAATCCTTTGAATTAATAGGAAAAATCCGACCGTTAGTGATCAAATATGAATTATTTATTCCAACAAAAATCTGACTCATTTTCAGAAAAATATGTATTATTTCTTCGCTTCTTAAATACAAATATAATCATTCGCCTCAATATATATAATATGCTTGACTGAATCGTTTATTTTTTAAATGGCGAGAGAAATATTTTCATAGCTTGGTTTATTTTCTATTCGCCTACTACTATTTCTTTTAAAAAATTATATATGTGATGGAAATAAATCCATCGCAAATCACTAACAGGGTTTTCATCTACTGATTCTTTGAAAAAGCATCAGTCATTAGTGACAGATTTTTGAGCAAAATCCATTGCATTGGATTATGTCACGAGTGACATAATTTTCATTATAAACAATCTACATCAAGTCATGGTAATAGCTATGCTAATCCCATCCCATCGATATATAGCGAAGCTAATCTTATCCCTTTCTGTAGGCTATAGCTATACCCATCCTAATCAAGATAAAGTTATCATATTGTGAATATATTTTCTACAATATTTGATAAAAATCCATTGCGTTGGATTATCCGATTATGTCATGGTGATATGCATCGTGTGGCATGAATTTTGAGAAATTATTGGTGAAAGAGAGGGAACGTCTACACGCTATAACCATTTTATATTTTAATGTTTCTTGAATAGTATACGCACAAATACATCTATTTTAGTGCATCTGTCTTACCTTTGTAAAATCCCCATAAAACAAAAGGGTGCATTTGGAAGTAGACTGCTGAAGATCGTTGCAAACAGTTTAAAATATGTAACCTTTCTTTCACTTTTGATCCCAACAAACTCGATCAAATGAAAGAAGTCGTAGGAATTAATTAGTATGTGAGACCTTGATCAATGAATCGCATAACTTCAAGGACTGATGAAGACTGCGTTAGTGGCAAAAGACGTGAATATGCTTGCCCACTGGAGGTTCTTGTGGCTGGCCGCCCAAGTCGGTCATGCCCAAAGTGAACCCGGCTTTATCATCTCTAAACTCTTCGACTCATTTTGACACCTATAACTAAGATAGACAAAACCAACACACAAGGGTATACAAATCATGTTGTAATTTATTCCACTCATCATAGAAAATACAAGATTCTCCTACTTTGTCTTAGTGCTATCTGTTGTCTTCACTTCATAGATTACGCAATTGAGAATGATCAGCCCTTAAAAAAGTGAAAATCTCTGCTGAATTTGATGGAAGGCCAGTTTCTTATTACTTTCTGTCTCAACTTTTCAGCTTCTCTACTTTGTTTCTTCTTGCTAGTCTCTCATTCACCATAAGCAGAAAATTACTTATAATTAAAGATTTTAAGCAAAATCAAGTTCGACAACTCTCTTTATATCAAAAGGTGGGGGAGGACCATCAATTCAGAGCAATCTCTTCCACATTGAGCTTGCTCATAGACAAGGTGAGATAGATTAGTAGTATAGTTCCCAGTATAGTTCCCAGGCTTGACCTGTAATGGCCATCAGTTAATAAATGAAGATCAATAATCAATTGTCATGTCTAATTTAATGCACTAATCATGGTAAATGGTTTGTCACTTGATGACTATATTTAATAAATAAATGAGTAATTTCGTGAACAATCTTAGTTTTTATATGAGGTGGTTTATCATGATATATTGGTATTAGAATAAACGAAGTTTTGTGTTTAAGTTTCGTCATCGCTCATTTATAAAAGTTTTGCATAGTGTAAGGTCTTTAATGAAGTATTATAATGAATAAAGTCCCGAGTTTAAGCCGTCATCACTCATTTATAAAAATTCTTCATGGTATAATTAAGGTCTTTGATGAAGTATTAAATTAGGTCACCTATCTTTTTCTTTTTAATTCGATCATTGCGTTTAATGCTTGCGAGTCCACCACTTTTCCAGTGGGTTTCCGCTTTAATTCTGTGCACTGTATGATAAGCGCATTTTTGTGCACTTATTCAGTGCCATATTACTAAGCTTTTTTGTTGTTTGATTATTGTATTTTACTTAACTTATGCTAATTTTATCTTATTTCAGTTTTGGATTGGTTTCTAAGCATTTGGGAAAGAAAGAAAGATAAATCGATCAATTGATGGAAGTTTGGGGACT
>CADEPD010025111.1:0-11432 GCA_902829195.1 Fraxinus dipetala | reverse complement strand
AATTATTTAAATATATTTTAAAATAATTATTAACTTTTCCAAAAATCATACCAAACCAACCTTAAAACTCGTATACTCGTGAAAGATCGACACTTGCATTCATAGAGTCGCGATATATTGGACCATGTGAATGTGACACTGACACAGGTCAGTATGTCTTACTAGACCATTGTATCATTCGAAATATGAAATTCCATAAGTTACGAAATTATCGAATCATGCCAAAAAAATGTTGCAATCATACTCTTAGCTTTTGCTTTTTAATCAGGGGCCATAGGTTCCCAAGTCAATCACCACCTTTTCCATGCTATAGAGAAAAAGCATATATTATTTCGCAATGTGTAATAATATGATCTATTTATTATTGTCTTTTATCAAGCGTTTTTGTTATATTTGACAACACCCAAAATTCTCCTCGAGATTCTTGAACCACAACTTGTAATACTATAATCTTACATACAAAAATTATAATGGTCTATCTAAAGGTTACGTCAATCACAAAGAGAGATCACATCATGTATTTATATTTCATGGAATGAACATGAACATTTATGTGTCATTCGACGAGCCTAACCGAACCAAAGAATGCCTCGGGGGCCGATGTTTGCCTAAACAAAGGAATTTGTTGGACTTCAACGCTTGTTCACAATTATAATTAGAGGCTTCCGACAGCTCCAACATGAACAAAACTCATCTTAGTGCGAATTCTAACAAATTAACCTTGATATTAGTACATAATGTCTTTTGAGTGCAAACAAAGTGTTTTTGGACAAATGTCACGAAAGTACGTGCATCAATAAATTTTGAGCACGAGAATTCTATCTTAACTTCCACCAAAATAATGAAGAATGTCAATCAATCAAGTAAGAAGGCAAAATGAGAAATTGCTAGTGGCTGTGCAAGTGGCACTATTCTATGTATTACAACTGTGGGAGTCCAGAAACCCCAAACGGGCAAACGGGTCCCGGGTGGGTCGCATTATATGGGCATGGTGGGCTGCTGTCTAATTATAATTTGATTAATCAAATGAATCAGCAGTAATACGCACACTAATTTTTTTTTAACATATCCTCATCTCTTATCACATTCCATCCAAAGGAATGCTAATCAACAATTGATTGGAATAGTAAAAATCTAATTAATTTTGGATGTAAGTTGAACTTTTCTTAAATTAGTATCAATTAAAACAATAAGCGATAGCTTTCTTACGCTGAATTGAAAATAATAAGTAAAAAACATTTCTTAACAAAATACTACGTCAAGTTAGATATTATATGGTCTCAAGGTCGATATACCATCTTAATTTTTAAGGTCAATTCACTTTGACGGAGAGGAAAAGTTATTTATCTTTTGTTCTTTTAGTTATTTTTAAGTTTAATCGGTATTTTAAAAATTGATTTAGATATTGCATTGAAAAAGATTTACGTTCTTCTTCAATCCTAAAGTCACGAAGTTCTAAGGTTCGAGAGTTACATATTTAAACCTAATTGTTTATTTAAGAAATAATATTTTATCTCTATGTGCTATTAGAGCTTGATTTCGGAAATAGTGATTTTTTATAAAATATTTTTATTTATGCCCTAAATTTTAATTTAAAGGGATGTTTCATATAATAATTTGTTTGGAGTTTGGGTTTAAACATTGTATACCCTTATTTTATGGAATTTCATATAATATGCTATACTTAAAGAAATTAAGGGGTGCGTTTGATTGCGAGTATGAAATTTGTATGAAAAGAAAATAAATTCTAGATAATTCAATTGCCTAAAACTTATTTTTATGGAAATTATTAATTAAATGTGTTCGATTAATTTAGTTTTCAACTTAGGAAACATTATACTAATCCATTTTTTTATTGATAGATAGATGAGAGAGAAACATAGAGAGTGAATTCGTGGAAAATAAAAACCACATCTCCGTAAATAAAATATTTTCTTTATTTTCAAGGAAAATATTGTCACGTGACCAAAAGTGGGAAAATATTTTTCTTGGAAACAACTGTTAATCAAACAGCACAAAAATAGAAAATTAAGTGAAAAAACGTATTTTTCATAAAAGATATTGACAATCAAACATACCCTAAGAATAATTTGTAACCCCTAAACTATGAAGAGTGGATTTTTTACATCGACTACGTAATCTTCTATTCCTCCGGCTATTTCCTTTAAAAATTAGTCCAATGTCAAAAAATATAATTTGGTTTCAAATAAAAGCTCTAGTCAACGGTTACATATGCCACGGCTTCAACGCTTAACTTGTTAATTTTCATGCACAATTTTTGATTTATTGACCGTTCAATCTTTGAATTCTTTACTTACAAATAATTCAGTTCTCCACTCGAAATTCTTTATTGACCGAATAATTCACTACTCCTTCTTCAATCACAAGGCATGAATAATCTTTTGAATAGATTGACGCAAATAGCACTAAACTGAGAAACGTAATAATTACATTCTTTAATTTTGAATTAACCGTTCCAATGATGACTGAACTTATATTTATATTTTTTATTGCTCATTGAAATTTAAAATGTCGAGCTTTAAACATTAAACTTTGGAAAACGTTGTACATTACTCATTAGTATAACTTCCATCTCAAACCTTTAACGAAATGCACATATGGTGCCCTCGTCACACCATCAAACTTTGAGATAGTCAAATTTTGATCGCTAAACTTTGAAAAATATCTTCTATCGCTTGCTCACTGAACTTTGAGAGAGTCGAACTTTGTCCACTAAACTTTGAAAAACGTCTTCTATTGTTCACTATAAATTTGGAATTAATTAAGCTTCTGTTTATCTCCCTTTAAAACAAATTTTTTTAATTCTCATACTCATTTTTAATCATATATTTATACAATAAAATATTTTACACGTAAACTAAAAAAATTCAACTTTTTAACTACACATTCTCCAAAAATCACTATTTAAAATTTATTTATTTTTTAAATAATACCCATCAAATATGGGAGTGAATTGTTTCAGTAATCACCCAACTTATACCATGGTCACGGATTACTCACTAAACTTTAAAGTGCTTCACAGTGCTCACTGAACTTTGTCCATTTGCACACCGTCCATCACCCTCAAAAATCCGTTACATTATTTGCTGACGTAGCTAATGAAAATTTGACGTGGCAAGTTACGGCCATTAAAAAAATGACAACTCAGCGAAACCATTGTTTCATTACTCATTCAACTTACACTTGGTCAAAGTTCACTCATTGAACTTCAAAATGCTTTCCAATGATAACTTATTTTTGAAATGTTGCACTTCATTCATCATCCGCTATATTTTGTTTCATTCATTCCTAATGTTCGCACAAAAATTACACGTGGTAAGTTACAAATGTTAAAAAAATCGCAACTCAACAAAACTTAACTCGCCAAAATCACCATATATGAAACTTGACTTCCACGTAAAAGAATCATTGAGGACGCTTTATTGGGTTTTAAAGAAGTTGATGGGGTTGTGGAATTCACGTTTCACATATGATGATTTTGGTGGGTTAAGTTTTGTTGAGTTGCAATTTTTTTTTAACATTGGTAACTTACCGGTGAAATTTTTGTGCGAACATTAGGAATGAAGGGAATAAAATATAGTGGATGATGAATATAGTGTAACATCTCAAAGATGAGTGACAATTGGAAAATATTTTGAAGTTCGATGAGTGAACTATGACCAGTACAAGTTGGATGAGTAATGAAACAATGGTTTCACTGAGTTGCCATTTTTTTAACGATCGTAACTTGTCTCGTCAGATTTTCGTTAGTCACGTCAGCGAATAATGTAACGAATTTTTGAGGGTGATGGACGGAGTGCAAACAAACAAAGTTTAGTGAGCACTATGAGTCACTTTAAAGTTTAGCGAGTAGTCCGTAATCATGGTATAAGTTGAGTGATTTTTGAAACAATTTACTCCAAACATGGGCTAAAATTCGTTGTTAAAATTCGAATTTAATTTAATTTTAACAATAAATATATTGTGTGTTTCATTGCAATTAGTAGTCAATTCTCTTTGCACAGCTTTGCAAGCATTGTCTATACCACTAGAAATGATTACTTAGCTACAAAGTAGTTAAATTTAATGTGTGTTTAATGAATATTATTGATGAAATAATGTATTTTAAATAGTGATATGATGATAAATATGTGGTTAAAAAGTAAAAAAAATAATTTTTGAAGTGATGTAAAATATTATTTTATTAAAGAATGTGTTGTTGAAAATGAATTTTGAAAGAATATATTTTTAAATAATGTGTGTCAAAAAGAGGCTTAATTGTAATTTATTTTTGTAGAATTTTAAGCTATTTTCATCATAATATTTGAATTTTACAACAAAACACACAATGAATATGTTGTTAAATAAAATTAAATCCAAATTTTTTTAACAACTAATTTTAATTAAAGTCAAATTTATTGTGAGTCACAGAAGACGTTTTTCAAAGTTTTGTGTTAAAATTCAACTACGTCAAAGTTCAGTAGCCAAAATTCAACTACCTAAAAGTCCAGTGAATATTAGAAGATATTTTTCAAAGTTTAGTGAACAATTAAAGACGTTTTCCAAAATTGTATTATTTTCATCACAATGCCAATATTGATAGTAATTTTAATTTGTAAAAATGGTGTACTTGCACGTATGTTTGTTGAATGGATCTCAATTATCGTTGGCGTTGGTAGATCGTAATTGCAATTATGTAAACCTTGTGGACACAATAATGACAGAGTTTGATTTAGATTCTATGAAGGTAGTGGTCTCATTGAAGTATGTACTGACCGATGATTTGCCTCCAATCAGGATAAAAAAATGATGTAACTGATGCAAAAATTGATAAACCATCTATCATGGTGCTA
Organism: Fraxinus dipetala; assembly: GCA_902829195.1. Classification (NCBI taxonomy): domain Eukaryota; kingdom Viridiplantae; phylum Streptophyta; class Magnoliopsida; order Lamiales; family Oleaceae; genus Fraxinus; species Fraxinus dipetala. The sequence continues at coordinate 6,579 of CADEPD010025111.1, read as the reverse complement.
GTTAATGCACAATCTAGTGGTGAGCTGTGTACATTGTAGGACATGGCATCAAACATATGTGAAGCATCAATTGAAAAAATAGGTCACATTTGTGACACCGAAGTCACAATTGTATCTTTTGCATATGCTAAAAAGGTAGAAAAATGAAGGGTCTTCCATGATAAGGATGTTTTGAAACAAAGCCTTTCCTTTTTTGCTTTATGGTTGAACGGTCCGACAAGAAAGAACATGTTGTGAGGTGTTCACATGATGACAGTAGTTGGATATGCAAACCGTCGGAATGGGATAAAACGGATCTATTTAAGATTCGAAAGTTTGGTAGTCACACATGTGCATCAAATATAGTGTTGGGGTCACACAAGCGAGTATCAACTACAGTTGTGTCATCTAGCATCAAGTACAAATACACATTGTCTCGTACTACATACACTCCAAAAGATATATACAATGATATGTTGCATAGTTATGGAGTTTATTTGAATTATTCGAAAGCTTGGAGATCTCGCGAGCAAACATTGAAAATGATTAGAGGTGACCCAACCCATTCATTCGATAAGATACCAAACTTCTTCTACATGCTCCAACAAAAGAATTTTGGTACGATCATCGAATTAGCGATTGATAGTCACAATAGGTTCAAATATGGTTTTATGGCACTTAGTGCATCAATACGAGGATGTGAGCATTATAGACCTGTGATTGTGGTTGATGGTTTTTACTTGAATGGTCACTATGGAGGTACCCATTTCACATCATGTACATGATGCGAATAATAGCATATTCATTCTTACTTTTGGAATTAGAGATAATGAGAACGATAAATTTTGGAGATGATTTTTTGAGAACTTGAAGAAGGTGCATGGGTACAGAGAAGGACTGTGTTTTGTATCCTATTGTCACACTAGTACAAAGAATGCAATAGAACGTATATCTGGGGACCTGTCATGACATTTGTTCGTATCATTTGCTACAAAACCTAAAATCATATTACAAAAAATCAAGTCAAAATATTACACAAGCTTTCAATTTGGCTGTCCGCGCTTACACATTTGAAGAATTTGAATACAACATGTGAAAACTAGACACAATGAATGAGAAGATTACTAGTTACCTCGTAGTGTATTACATTTGATTACAGTTTCACATACATAAAAATGGTCACATATGTTATTTATATGATATTCATCGATGTGATATGTGTTTATTGGTTGATGTTGGACCTAAAAAGTGGTCACGAATCCACATGCCAGTAAACAAATATCCTACAATGACATCGAACATAGTAGAATTAGTCAACGCGATCACAAAAGGTAGCCAAGAATTACCTTATTGTATCCTTGCTAGAGCCATTGCGGCAAACTATACAATCTTGGTTCAGTAAATATAGAGATGACGAGTATGGAACTTTCCCGAAATTTTCAAGCAAGTACGAGAAAGAGATGAGAAAAGTGAATGTAGATTTGAGGAACTTGGGGGTAACTTTATTATTTTGATAACTGATATTTATGTATGTGACCTGAATATAAATGCATGTGACCCGAACTTTGCATATGTGACAAAATATATATGTATGCGTCATTTGTGTATGTGACCTGAAGCCAAATATATGTGACCTCAACATAAATGCATGTGACCCGAACTATACATCCCTTACAAAATATATATTTCTATGACATGTACCTCATAACTGTAACATGATATTTATCTATTTGATCGAACAAATATTATGAATGTTATTACATTCTCAAAGGAATTTCCTTCCAACTAGTCAATGTTCTCTGTCAATGATGAAAAGTCCACTTTTGTTGTTGATATTGGGCAACGTATATGCACGTGCAGGATGCTACAAGTTGATTTGTTACCGTGTCCGCACGCATTGACTATAATTGCAAATACAAATAGGGTACATATGCTTACTATTCATATTATTACACAAGAGATGCATATCAAGATTCTGTATATCTTGTTGGAAATCCAACTAAATGGATAGTGTCTAAAGAAGTACGATGCCAAATTATGTTAGCACCTAACCAGAAGAGGAGTTCTAGAAAACCTACTGATAAGAGAAAGAGATCATCCAGAGAAGGAAAATCAACAGCGAAACGTGAACGTTGTGGATGACATGGTCACAATCATAGGAAATGCTCTAATTTGGTCTCATTAAGCTAAAATGACAAGGAGAATAACACTCAGTAATATGAAATCAACAGATGATACAGATAGATCATAGATATATCATATTCTTGAATTTGAAACATTCATTGAAATAACACTGTTGAAATTATATATGACCATTGTATTTTGAATTGTACAATTGAGCTTTGAACTTTAGATAGTTGTGTATTAATTAGTCAGCAACTTCACAATTACATATAACATCTGTTTGACTTCTATAGTCAGTTTGATAGATAACTGTGACATTTGTTTGAATTTTGTATTCTGTATGATAAATAACTTTGACATGTGGTGTGAGACGCGTATATATGACCACCTATTACATATACACTATGAACAGTGACGTATGTATTAGAACACGTGGCCTTTTCAAACAAACACGTGTCAAGTGTGTTGTAACATGTGACCTGTGTTGCATTTTTATGTTCATTTAGTCACGAGACATCATACAAATGACCTGGAGACTCACATCAGACATCAGGTAAACATAAACAGTTGTGGTTGTAATCACAACAAACATTAAACTTGTGCATATAAATCTATGACATTTCCACCAAATCATTGACTCGTTGCAATAAATATATAACCAAATGACAAGGTATTATGAACTGAAAGCGGGTTTGATAATATCTTCCTCCTCGCTAAACTTTTTGATGTAACCAAAATTGAAGATTAAATTACTATGTTACAATGAGTACTTGAGTAATATTCCCAAATATATACAAATATTACATACCTATTTTTTGATTTGTATACTCTCTGGAAGCAACCTAAGAACGCTGATAAATCAACTTCTTCAACATGGTCTTTGTAATTTTTCAAAACAACACTATCACCATGCTTGAATAACTTCCATTTTTCAGCAACGAATGGGGACTACAATATCCTCGCGGGCCTTGAATCCTGCTTAACTGGTAATTCAGAAGTTGGTTTAGCAGTAGGTTATCCCTGTATATTGTTGTAACATGTCGCATCTTAGTTCATGTATAGACATTAAGTTGAACATCCAGCATAAGATCTGTCTGTGACATGTTTTGTAAGTATGTGTGTGATCTGTGAGCTATGAGCATTTACTATTTGTAACGTATATGTGATATGTGACTAACAGGGTGCACGAAACAGGATTTGTGAATATCTTTACATTAACATTTTTGGTTGTTGTCACCACAACAGTTATCACATAATCTACATGCTTCTGAATTTCTTCGAAATTTAAAACATCAGGTTGTGTAGATCTGACCCCCAAATCAAATAACGATGTGAGGAGAATATATGAGAGATCAAGATCATCACTTGGGCCCATCTTACCCTTCCCTTTCTGGTCAACATTTGGTTCCACATTTTTCACCTGTAAATTACGTTAGAAAATGTTTGAAATGTCAAATGCAACTATGATCTTGAAAAGAAATGTGAAAATATCATGTGCCTACCTCCTCGGTGTTATGAGATCCTCCAACAACGTGAGGTTCTTTATCTCCAACTCCATGAGCTTCTGTATCTCCAATTCCATGATCACTTGTTTTGTAACCAAATCGTCTCAAGATCTCATCCATTGAACTGGGAATCATTGCAGACACAGATTTAGACAGAAGTTGCATGTTTGTCTTAATCTTCATCAAGTCACTTTTTATTTCTCATTGCATTTGGACAATGTAATTCATTTTTGTTGTCTGCTATGCATTTACGATCAACACTTTATTATTTGACTTGAGATAACATATTTGCATACTCAACTCCAGTCTCAACTTCTCAAACACTTGGAAAAAATTTTTATATGTGCCTTGAAAATAGTGATTCGTGACTGAATATAAACATATACTGCACACTGAAAACAAAACTACATCATCTGAAACTTGATCTATATGACATGTGACGTGAAAATAATGAACTGTGACCAATGATGAAAATATTTTACAACTCATTTAAATAGCAACTTACATCACCTCATTGCACCCCATGACAATGTGGTTCTTTTGGAGAAAAATGGACAGTTGATGACCTTTCTTCAATGGGGGATTTTCCATGGGAAGATGTCTCCTACCATCTTGGTAGATGATTAAATAAATCATCGTCGTCGTCGGGGACATGAGCTTATCGAATACTATTGTTCGTCAATAAGAGCACTTATAACAATTTTTTTATATATATGATGGACCTAACTTCCCACTCGTACTCTCACGTTCAACCGACTTTTCCGTCCTACTCTTATTTATGCGACGTCACGTGAAATCTTCGGTTGAATTGGCTTGTTGTAATGGACACCATTCATGTATGACATGGTAATTTCAGTTTTCGAGGAGTCCAAGTTGCAAATCTCAATCCGTAGTATAATATAGATTAGAAAAATGTATTTTCAACAATTCACTATAAAGTAGAAAATGCTTATTGAAAGTTTACATTAGGGTTTTGAGAAGCAGTAGGCTCTTTCCAACTTGGAAGTGGATGGTTGCTCGTCTGCCATCCAGTTCTTGATGTGGGGGTGCATCATCGATATCCATGTTTGGAAGGCCACTAGCATACTGCATAGCCTATAGTGTGTAATCCTCCTACTCAACCCGTCTTTCAATGCACCCAAAGTAGTTTCGAATAGTAACTTGCCCTCTGGGAACCTGTTCATTGCAGAGAAGTCTTCTACCAGAGTGAACAAGAAGTGATCAACATCTTTCTTATAGTCTCTAGGAAAGAGTTAAGTAGTGATGAAATATGAAGCCCCAGTCATAGCAACATCATTATCTGGAAGGGTTTCAACAAGATTCAAGTCCAGCATTTGGCGCACAGATATAAAAGTGGACTTGAAGTCTTCATGTGTTACACTATCCACTTGACAAAAGTATTTTCTCTTCAATTGTGACGGTCTACTTTCAAACAACCGTGTATCACTGTTTCTAGAACATCTCAGGCCTGTGACTAAGCAGAAGTCGAATATAGAGAACTTGATATACTGCCCAGACACATAAAACCATATTTCTTCGTCGTTAGGGTGATGAACATGCCTAAAAAGAAAGTAGTGAATCAATTGATATTATATCACATTTTCATGGCAATCTGGGAAATGGACAAAGCATGTTCCCATCAATATATGATTCTGTTTTTTGTTTAAATTTGTTTGAATGGTGGTAAGAACACCATTACTCACTAAGGTTGTAATCTTGCCTGGAAACCAACTGTCTTATGGTATTATGAACTACCAAACCTATATTAAGTATTTGAAATGACACAATATTAAATAATTGTTTGGAATCACACACGGAGAAAATGTTACACACACACACACACACACACACACACACACACATATGCTCCTGTGCACTTAGGTCGCAAATATATATTAGTATATAATCAAATAATTAGGTCACAGAAATAGACGACGTTATGCACTGATGCCACATATTCATAAAATCTTGGTCACATGAGAACTCTTCATGTTTAGAATGCATCATTTATAAAATTTAAAAATTGTCACGATAGACTCTTTATGTGACCATGACAAATCATTGTTGAAAATAAAATCATAACACAGACATAGATAATGTTATGCACTCAAGTCACATATTCATAAAAAGTTTGGTCATATTCGGATTTCTTGATCACTTATTAACTGTTTATGTTTAGAACACGTATCATTCATAAAATTAAAATCTGGTCACGAGCATACATAATGTTATGCATTCAAGCCACACATTCATAACAACTTTGATTACATTCGGATAACATGGTCACATTTGGACTCTTTATGGTTAGAAAACATATTAGTCATAAATTTTATTGTATTTTTAAGAAAATCAATTTTCACAATACATAGGATTCAAATACAAAACCCTAACTTATTCCTAGCACGAATGAAATTGAACCAAATAAGGTCACAAATGTCCAATATATCTTCAATACTTCTTATCCTTCGATTTTTAAATACATACATATCTCCTAAGTTGTAAAAAAAATTCAAAAATCAAAATAACCTTATTCGAGGGCCCTTTTTGCACGGTCACAGATGATGCGTGCTTTTTTAGTGAGGTTTTTTGGGGGCTCTCCTCAATCTTCCTCTTGCTTCTTTTTCGTGACGTGTCTTCGACATTGATTACCCTTTTTGCACCCTTCAATTTTACCATTTTACTTCGATTACAGGATCTTTGGTTTTCAAAAAATAATTGACGAGATGATGAACGCAAGAAATGATGAATAGAATAGATGATGTTGATAATATAGAGATGACAAGAACATAATGTAGTTGAAATGGCCAGAATGGGAAGCAACTGGACGGAGTTATTGTGTGGAGTCGTGGGGGAGGAGTTTGAAAGAGAGTGAATTTGGATAATAATGGATGTTAAGGTAGCGGGTAATTTGAATTTTGATAGTTAAGGGAACGCGCCATATGTATTTACTATACATATTATTTAATTATTA